>CAJRST010010001.1:8944728-8961474 GCA_907169785.1 Menidia menidia
AAAGAAAGAAAGAAAGAAAGAAAGAAAGAAAGAAAGAAAGAAAGAAAATAAAGCCTACAATTGCAAAAAATAATAATAAAAATAAATAAATCCATTTAAAAAAGACAGAAAGAGTTGAATATCTTGTGGTTCTAAGAGGGGAAATCATGTTTGTGCTGAGCTGATCTTTTTGTTCCCGGGGGACACATCACAGATAGGGTCAGTTGTATTTGTGCTGCAGCAGCTGAGCGGCAAAGCCCTCTTAAGATGCCTGTAATCAGCATTCACTTAGGTCTGACTGTCTCACAGCATTTCATAACGGAGGCAGTGATTTAAAATAAAGAAATTACCATGAAATCTAATGCAGGCCACCAGACAGAGGTTAATGACAAGAGGGCCCAACTCAGTCATTAATCCATCCACATTTTCTTTGACATGTATCCTTTTGGAACTAATTAAGTTCCTTCCATGCTATCTTGCCCTTGGCCAAAAAAAAAAAAGGGAAAAAAAGAAAAGAAAAGGCGGCAGACAGGAGAGAGGTCTCCAGATCTTATCAGCCCCATACCAAAGTATCCTGCCGAGAGAGAAACAGATTCCCAGAAGAATGCTGAGAAAAGCATCTGGGGCCGGGCTGCTGCAGCCGGCCGTGTGCTGGTGTCTCACCGCTTATCGGGGAGGGCTGATAAAGAAAAGCTAGTTTCACCGTCTGCTGAAATTGTTTTGTGCTTGTTCATTAATAACCTTTGCTCTGTAGCCTTTCAAAATGCCTTTGTAAACCAAAAGAATTGGAGATATGATGGGGAAAAAGGCTTGTAGAATTGAACCCTTTTGGGACAGACTGACTGGCGGGTGGACCCCGGCTCGGTAATACGTCTCATACCTGGGAGAGAGGGCCGAGGAGCCATTGACCTGCTCGGAGGGCTGTGTGAGAGGCGAGTCCGCCTCTCCCACAGGGCTTTCCACGCTGTTCTCCAGCAGCAGATCTGAGGTGTTGCTTTCCCCGAAGTCTTCAAAGTGCTCCTCCTCCCCACTGATGACCGTTACCAGGGAGTGGCTGTGGAGCTCAGAGTTCAGGGAAAACCTGAGGGAGACGACGGTCATGTTACAGGGTGCGCTTGGTTATGAGAACACAAAACAAAAACAGTCGTCTTCAGGTCCATCTCAGAACACGGTGGAATTGTGCCAGTTTAAAAAAAACAAAACAAAACAACAGATAGTCAGCAGAATATAAACAAGCACATAATGATAAACCTTGGAAACCATAATATTGTACAACCAGTTGAGCTTAGAATAGACGTCCTGTTACTGAATAAACCCAAATAAGGACAAATAATCTTCACATAATTCAAGACAAGCAATCTGGACAAGTTTGATCGCTGGCCTTCGAACATAATCTGCTAATTCACATTAATCCCGAAGGCTGCTTCAGCCGTTCCTCACAAGTAGCACAAAACCACAATAGCGACATGTGCACTTTGACGTGGGTCAAGCTTTAAGAAAAGGCCCCCGGTTCTCTTAAATCGGGACGTCCACATCAGCTGAGAAGCTAACTCTGTTAGCGCATGGGGGCTAAGCTCACTGTTTGATTTGGATCATGCAACCGTTGGCTTTCAGAACGTTTGGAGGAAAACTACAACACTAAAACAGTAACGCAGCCCAGCCTGGCTTCACTTACCCCTTACTCAGTCTCTTACAACTTGGTCCCATGTTAAGGTCCCTCCTACTTATGGACGGTGAAGAGAGGGAACGCATCTTTGCACGCCCTCCGCTGCCCTGGCGTGAAAGCCTCGGGGCAACTGGAGTTAAAACTCCTGACAACCAGAGTGGAATCCTGAAGTTTCACGGATCACGCCGATTTAAAACAAAAGCACCGCTCTCCAGCTTGGAGAAGGACAAAAGGGTCTGAGCCTTTGGGAGATGGCCACGTCTGCAGTCCAAATGAGCTGCCAATGCGCACCCCCCGCTAAGATTTGCGGCTGGACTGGTAAAGGGTTGACTGCGAGTGGCTTAATCAGATTTGAGGATAAGCAGCAACCAACAGATAGTCCTGCTGACCGTCCAGGGGCCACATGTGTGTTGGGACGCAGGGACAGGACAGAGGAGGGAGGGAATGGGCTAATCCTTTTAGATTCTTAATCCACAGCTCAGTGCATCTACTCCTATTCTAATACCTCTTTGGATGAAACTTCTTCCTCGGGTTAGTTCAGCTAACGAGGCCGCATGGGCTTATTTTAGTCATATAGTGCTCGTCTACACTAGACAAAGGGACTTGTTTTAAGGTTTACTAACGAGTTCCCATACATAGAAATTGTGTAACGCATAAAGTCTGTGTTGTAAAGACGGATGAAGTGTTTAACAGACAACTGAAATGAGAGTAAAACAAAGTCAGCTGAGTCAACAGTTTGAGAAGTCCCAGCCAGCAGCTGACTGACGAATAAGTGGAGGATAACAGCTCGATTTGCCCATTCCAAAGAAGTACGGAAAAAAAAAAAACAAAGGGAAAAATAGAGGGGGGGGAAAAAGAGCTAAACCAACACTTCCTGGAATTCAAGGCTTACATGGAATGGGAAGTCCAAACGCATACATGTCAAGTAGACTGCTCCAAAGCGTGGACACGCCGGACAGACAGAGCACAGCGTCAGCAGATACAGCCCGAGCTGCACTTCCTCTCCTCTGCTCACCCTGAAGACTCATTCAACAAGAGCCCCCACGGTCACACTGCCTGTCCAACAACACTCATTTTTTATGGAGGACAGGTCAAACCGATCAATGCCTGTTTGTATCAGAGGAGCATTCACCAGCTCCTGAAAATAAACTTGCTGACAGAGTAAATCACAGATTTCTGACTTTGCGTCGCACCCATGACTTCAGATTATTGCAATGCGGTAATAAATAGCAAACAAGCTCTGGCCGTTTGCCAACGCTCTGTGCAATGTAAGGGATCTGTAATGATGGAACAACGCCTAGTGCACCGGCAGATTTAAACACCTCTATTAAATGTTAACAAACGCCACTCGGAACACATCGTAAGAGGTTATTGGAAAACCCACAAAGATGTCCAAACCTTGCCAATCTACAAGGACAACTTTTTTTTTTTTTTTTTAAAGCACTCGCTGTCAGCATTAACGCCCTCTGCATGACTGGACAACTTTATTGAGGATGGATAAATCTCTATTTGAGCAAATATATAAAAAAAAGAACCCCTTCTGAATCAAACAAAAATGGGAGGAAAAAGGAAGAATAGCTTCTTTCCGTTTAAGGTTTCTTGTACGTACTCTGGTAACATTAGATTTAGATGTTACCAGGCAACGCTGCCAGCTACCATACGTTTATCTGATTTTCTGAAAACTAACATACACAGAAGAATTAATGGCATTAAGTCAAGATAGTTGTGGGAGTCTACTGCCTGTGTTTAATCTGCCCGGTGACCCAAATAGAACCCAAGTGATCCCATGTTGGGCACGCAGACTTGGACACCACGTGATCAGTGTGAAAGGTCAGGAGAGGGAAGCTAAAGGGCTAATTCTTTAGAGGAGATTGAAAACACAGTTTTGGTTGATAATGCAGCCAGCAGTGATTTCAGAACATAATACCAGATGATGAACCCATGGGGATAACGGCGAACACTGTGAATCCAGGCAATAGGAGCAGTAACTAAGCCAAAATGAGATCAAACATAAGGTTGGAGTGAATTGTATGCTAACCTGTTTCCACCGTCTTCAGGGTCGTGCAGGGTGGCCTCGATGCCGCTGTCGGTTTCCACTTCCTCATGCATCTCGGGAGGTACAAGGGCGCCTGTGTCCTCATCGGTGAAGGTTTCACACTCACTGTAGGTGCTCTCAGAGCCCAGATATGCGCTGTCTGTCACCTCATTTTGCTGCAGAGTGAACCACATTCATATATTAAGCTCATCTACCAGAGAACTCCCACATATAATATAAAAAGGAAACATTTATATCAATCAATAAAGTTATGCTCAATTATGGTAAAAGAACAAAAAGCTTTTGAAGATGTTCTATTGTGAAACCTTGAGTAGCGATAACACCATTAATCTCAAGGGAAAAACATCAAATAAAATCAAACACCTCTTTGCAACAAATTCAATCTGAACACCTCTCCAAACAACAGCTAGCAAATGGTACACACAGAACCATGCCAGAAAGGAACATCTGAAGCCATTAGCAAATACAGACACATAATCAGTTATCAGAGCTGTGAATCAGAGATGACAGAATGGGTGAGTCATGCTGGAAAGCGTAACGTACCAGTCCACACTGCTTGTCAGAGAAAGCAGAGCCCAGAGGGAGATCCACCATAACCATTCTCAAAGACAGGAGGGTTATCCTGCTAGAAGAGCCAGGTAACGTTTCCAAATGAAGCTCCCTGGCTTTCCCGTAAGAGAGAGTGCATTGGAAAATATGTGTATACCTTGTTGAGCTGCCCTGGGTGGTCAGAGGGGTGGAGACAGAGTCCAAAGAGCAACAGTCGTGAGGTGTACTGCTCAATCAACTAAAACCAGGTCTCTGCCCCAAGAGACAACAACACAAGAGCAGGTGAACGGCTGTTTAATCTTCCGTGCTTCAACGCTTCCTAAAGTAGAAATCATTAAGCCGTGTTTACCTACAGCCCCACAGTGACAGGAAATGAGGACTACTCATCAAAGCACCCCGACTGTCCAAAAGAATTAGCCAGTGCGATTTATAAAAGTGAAAATGTCACAGTTGTTATGCAGTGTTGTTCAGAAACTAAGTTTGAAATAAAAAACCGTAGCCATGGAAGAAATGCGCTGGATGGAGCAGCTCCCTCCTGACAGAACACCCTCACTTTGCCTGTTTTGAGAGCAAACAGCGACAGAACACCGTGGCCATTGAAAGGGGAACCCTTCTCTGCCAGAAAGTGGAGGGAAAAACAAGGCAATGGACACAGGTGTGGCAGCTGCTTCAAACATGGGCAAACTTCCCCAAAACCGCCGCTTGTCCTCAGCAAACAGCGACCGCATCCGTTGGAAATATTTAACTTCGCAAATATGCTATTAACAGCCAAGCTTATCACAGGGTCGGTTGTGCCTCACATCCAGTTTCTAGCACATACATTATTTATGAGGGGTGGACACCATTTGAAAATATATGAAGAAGAGCTTTAGCTGGCACTAAAATTTTTAAAGCACTTTGCCTCATCATTCAAAGGAAGCATGTGCTATAATTTAGACGGTCCATCAAACAAGCTATAAAACAGACTAAAGCGGAGGGAGGTACCTTTGAACTCAACTCATTAGTGGATGGATTTGAACTTCTGAACATTAACGAGAGGGGGCGCTCACATTATGCAATGTGAGGCCACAGAGCAGCAGTGGCTGCCCAGTAACACACAAAGGGCATACAATAGAAGAAACCCTTCCATCCCGCAGAGCTCAGCAGTACTGGTGGTTAAACATACAAAAAATCCAACACATGAGACGACAGGAATTTCAGATACGCCCACCGCAACTGTAAAAACCCAAGAAGGCGCACAGAAGCAGAAACTCTCGCACATTCCAGCCAATTTGATATTTGTCAAAGAATACGCAAAAGCCTCGTCTGCCAGATGCTATTCGGTGTCGGCCAAACCGGCGTGTTCAGTTTGTGGGGCGTTCGCCGAGTGGTAATGATAACCCTGCGAGCCATTCGGCCAATTACAGTGGGAAGAGTGAGAGGGCACAGGGAGTTCAGCCTGTGCTGCTGTGTGCGACCGTGCAGGCAGACAACACAATGAGCGGGCCACAGGCGGGACCTGGGAAAGGCCGGGCCTCTCGTTTGGCGGCTCACCTCGTCGTACTCCTCTGGACAGCCCACGGCTCCGTCCCCGGGACTGTAGTTGGCGTTGTAGAGCTGCGGCTCTGGGCCTGGAGATGAGCGGAGAGGGGCAGGTTCAATGTGTGCAGAATACACAAAGTCAAACAGCAGCAGAAGCTAGACAAACAGAGGGCCGTAGTGTAAAGTACAAACGTCAGCGTGCAAACAGAAGAAAGAGTTGTACAGTGACAGAACTATAGGAAGCAAAACACGGCTTTTTAGACACAAATTTTTTGTTTTTTCATTAGTCCTGAATGCCTTAAACTGAGTTTAAATAGGTGTCTGTTGTGCTTTTGTCGTTATTGCTACATTAGACTCAAACCAGCAATCCATACTAGTTTAACTAATCATTTTTCCCCATGTCATGTGATCACTCAATTCAGGCCCTAACTGCCCTGCCTTGGCATATTTACTGTCAGCAATCCAAGTGTGATGCGACAGTAAACACCGAGTTCTATTACACTCACATGTCAAAACAACCAGAATGTCCAGCGATAACGGAGCAGGCCAAATAAAACCATAAAAAAGGATCAAGAAGCAGGCAACATAATTCATATTTGTCAATAAAAAGGGACGGTTGATAGCATCTGCTGACCAGCGGTGAAACCTGAGATGGACCACAGAGTCCCGTCAGCCACTGCGGCTCCTCTATCGAGTAAACAGAGCTGTGAATAGCACCCTGCTGAGAGAAAAGAACACAAACACGGCTCCGGTGTGCCAGCATACCCGAAGGCTTTTATGCCCTAGGGTCTTATGCAACCCTTTTCTTTTCCAGCATCACACACACACACACACACACGAAGGCTGCTAAAGTGACATGAGTCCTAGAAGAAGGGGACAGTGCCCGTAGAGCTCACTTGTGTGAGAAAACACACCTGCACTCTCACAGGGCTCTGCCTGTCAGCGAGTGCATATTTTCTTCTGTGAGTTTTGTTATTCCAGACATGCCAGAGCCACTACAGCGTGAGAGGCATTTCCACAGCCTGCAGGCATGTCTTTATTAACAGGTACACTTTCAGTGACAAGTGGGGGGGCGGAATGAAACAGAAAGGAAGGCATTAAGGGAGCATTAGGTCTGCTGTAATGATCTGTGGCTATGCTGGAAAGTGACGGGCACGCTGGAATTCTGTCGGGAGCGTGTGAGCCACCTGGGAAGTCACAGGAAGGGTCTGATCTTCACACGGCTGTGGGGGAACACTCCTGCAGCAAGAGGCATTCACTTTAGCCCTTGTTCCGAATACAAAACAAAGAAGAGAGGTAGAGGGAAAGGACAGGGAGCAAATGGAGACAATGACCAGTGTCCAAAGTCACACCAGTAACAACCGAGTTGCATGTTGTGTGCCATCCAAAAACTGGAGGTAACAATTAATGCTTAGAGCATAGATGTTGTAGGTGAAACGTCTAGAAAAAAAACCACAAAAGGAAATAGTGTGCTTGCTCTGTGATTTGACAAGAGTGTTGCCTAGAAAGAGAAGTATTAGGCAGATATAGATGACACGAGGTCTGGAGAGGACAGTGAATAATTAAAGTGAATAGGACACTGCATCCAAGCCTCCTCTCTGAGACACTCCTGCTCTAAAAGCTCACCAGCAAGCCCATGTGTCTGTGCGTCTCATGCTTTCCAGCAAATAACTTATTAATGATCTCAGTAACAGGAGCTGTGTAACCCAGAAAGCCTTGGGAAATAATTCTACAAAGAAAAGCAATGATTGGTGTGGTTGAGTCACCAATCGTCCTGACATCACTGCGCTTTGATAAGTGTTAAGACACCCAACTCTTCAGAGCATCTCAATGCAAAAGCTTCCATTTTAGACACATTCTGATTCTTATTCAGTAAATGGATGGGAGAACTTCCCAAAAAAGTTGAAATTGCTGGCAGGAAAACGGTTAAAGAAAACTTCTATTTGAGCCTGAAGCAAAACTAATTGGGTCTACCCCCCCCCGCCCCCCCTTTCTCTCTGAATCATTCATCTTGGCTGAGCAATAGATGCACTTCAGTGACCAGTGACAACAAAATTTGGCACTGTGGGTAGTGCGGAGAAACAAAGCCAGATGCCAAAAAGCAAAGCCGAACATGACATGAATTATTAGCACAGGACCGATTTTTTTTTTCTTTTTTAATCTCCTACTTTTTAAGCCTTAATAGTTTGGTCTTACGCATCAGGCCAACAGAGGGAATGGATCAAGGACACCATGGAAAGGGGTTGCAAGAAAAACAAAGAAAAGCTCAATTCAGCTCACCTCCATTGCTGATTGCAGAGATTCCACGGTGGAAATCTTCAAAACTGATGACGCCAAGGCCACTGGGATCCAAAAACTTGGTCAGATCCTTCACCTGGAAGACATAAAATGAACGCTCAGAACTTTTTTCACCATGACAACATAGGCAGAAAAGGCCTCTCCCATGAAGACATCCTTTGTTCTGCCTTGCTGCTTTGAGATGATGTAATATGATGTAAGAGGAGCTTTTTTTTTTTTAAGCAAAAAAACACTACGTGACAATACTATGACCTCACACTTCACCATCATTTCCCTCACTTGCCAGTTAAATGTCAGTATGTGGACTCCAAGCTTATAATGATTAAAGAGCAGAAAACTAGCAATAAAACACTCCTGACCTCCAGAAGAGAAGAAAAACTTTTGCAAATGTCATCCCTTTTCTTTATTGGAATCAGGGCAACAGTAAGTTTATAAGGATCTTAAAGTGTACAAAGGGTACAGTTGTTAAACTTATTCGATTATAGCATTATGCGACGCAGTGGAGTGCAAAATGGATTGCATAAGTGGACCTATACCAGTCTCCCAACCATCAGTAACTTGGCAACAAGCTTGTTCTTTTTCTGTAAAGATAAATAACTCAGGAGCGAGCCTGTATCTGCAAATTCATCTGTGGCCACAAGCTGCTGAAAAATGTTCACACAAAATAAGAAAACCAAGTCACATGGCCTCTCTCTAAATGTGGCAGTAAACCTTTATTGCAAGATCCTGTCAGACACGCATCACTGACAAGTTATCAGGAGCCCAGTGGGAGGGTTTGGTCATGTTATTCCAAGAAAAACTTCACAAGATGAGAACTTTTACACACAACATTCTGTGTGTGGCTTCGTTCGCATTTCATTTTTTGCATCGGTTACATATTAAAACAAGCTGATCTGCTTAGCAACGCTGAGCTCTGATTCAAGAGGCTGAAAAGCTGAAAATCCTAATAAAGCCACTCCAGCAACCCTTGTGGCTCACGATTTGGGTTTGATGAATCAAACCCAGCTGTTCGGTAAGGAGAGAAAGGGTGTGACCCCTCTCAGTTAACAGACACAATCCGACACACTCACTTCTGCTGCATTTCCCTTTTGGTAAAGCAGAGTTGGGACATGGAAATGATACTAGTGAAGAGTTTTTTCCAGGGTGCATCTAAATAGAAATGTGACTAAGGTGAGTTGTTTTTTCAAGCTTTCCGCCTCCTAATGAAGCATCCTACCTCTCAGGAAATGACTTTGTTCCACGCAGCTACTCAGAAACACCTCTGCTGGCTGAGGTGAGAACCTGTGAGATTGTGACGGCATCTTTGGGTGTTTTTTTAGAAATGGCAGGTAACTGGTATTCATTATTCTTCTCCGGTCACGCTGAGACGGTTTACTACTTTGATTCACCTCCGGGGAAGCTGCCAAACGAACAGATTTAAGCGAGCATGCTGTGGAAGCTGTCCGTGGCCTACATCCGATCTAACTCCCAGGCAGTGCCAGGCCCCCCAGGTCCTCTCAGCACAGCCCCGGCGGCTATTCCTAGGTCTAACCTAAAAACTAAAAGGCAACTGTGATGTCAGCAGAGTAACTGGTAAACTCTCTACGTAGCTGACAGAAAAAGGAAATCGTTCCTAAATGCAGACTGTATTTACACCGACAGAAATATCTCAACTATTCAGAGCTCTCTTTCAAGTTTTTTTAAAACTTTTGACTTTCTTGAGCCGTTGACTTATACCATTCCCTGATACTGCATTGAAGAAAGATAAATACCTAACATAAAAACACACATGTTTACACCTAACAAAAGGTCATGGAAGCTGGCGGTTAGGCCGAGATAGAAACATAAACTCATAGAAAACTTTCGGTTCCACTGCTCAGCGGAGCAGCAAAGGCGCTGTGGTTTTTCTGTTTCCTCTATTTGTGTCTAATCAGAGCCGGGGCACGCCTGAGCGCCTCCGCGCAGACCACTGCTGTGCACAACCCCCTGCAGAGAATCTTTCTCAGAAAGGACATTTCTTTAGAGATCCCCTGAAAACCACGATAACCACAACGATAAGCTTATTGAGTTGGCAAAAGTGATGTAAAGGAAGGGGAAAAAAAGGCCACAAAAAAGAAAAAAAGAAAAAAAAAAGTATGATCTTGAAACCTTGACAGACATGCAGACAAAAGTGAACCCAAGAGAGGGGATGTTTTAGGCCATGGGACATTCCATTGTGGATTAGAGGGGGCAGTGCATAAAAACAGGGGGTGGGGGGGGGTGGCCAAAGTAGGGAGACGAGGGAGATACCAGCACAAAGCCGTCCAGCGTGGCCTTTGTAGGGGATCGTGGTCACAACCACTCAGTGACTGGTGGTTAGAAAGACCTTTTCAATACTCAAATTCACAGCTTTGCTGCACATTTGGCTCCACCCCCTCTTTTCCAGGTCATATATTCATGGGAAGTGTAACAGAACAGACCTTTGATGGATGGCAGCAGGTAACTGTTTACTGCTCAGTGTTCCCAACAGGGTCCAGAAATAACTAAACTACAGTAAACAGCGGCCACAAACCAGCCCTCCTGAAAAATCATCTCCAAATGAGAGAGCCAGCTTGGAGACAATAATTAAACGGCAGGCACTGGGAACACACGGGAACATCTGATTAAAAACTTATCAACGAGCGCGTCTCTTCTTTCCCACGGGGAGCAACACCCTGACACACAAGCAGCACTTGGAAACCATGTTTTAAGTTTCCCTCATCGCGGTGTCCTCATTCAAAGAACATACACAAAAAACTAAAAAACACAGCATATGTGGGCCCAAATATGGCCCCCTGATACTTCCTGAAGCAATTCCGCAGGAATCATTTGCATGCTTAGCATGCAGGAACCAGCCGACAATGCAAATAACTCATAAATACTTTCCTGCAGTTGGACAGGTGTCTGGGACGTTTGCATAGAGGTAAAAGATAGCAGAGATGCAAATCCTACTTTAAGCCCCTGACTGAAGTGTGTCACCATAAAAAAAAGGAAAAGACACTTACTGAAAGTTTATTTTAAAAAAAGACAAAGGGGAAAAATAGGGGCTTTTAGAGAAAAATGTATTTTGCTATGGTTAGACAGTAAACCACATGTTTTCCATTATTTTTCTAAAAATCCCAGTAATATCAACTTCCTACCTTCAACCCTTACCCCATGATCGCTTTTTAAGTTGTTCTCAAGCTCCAGTTATTTTTTGGTCAGCATGATAGATTTTCCCAAAGCTGTGAAAAAACTAAACCAAACATGAAAATAAGCTCCAAGTATAGTTCAGAGCCAAGTATAGTTCAGAAGATGAAGTTATTCAAACCATTTTTATCTTCAAATGACTGCGATACAAGGATAGGTCAACACAAAGCTTATTCAAATATGAAAAGCACTTTCAGATACGATCTGAACTGATAGGGCAGAAAGAACCATTCGCTACCACAGCAAAGACTGCATGTGTGTTTTAACCTTGTTAGAGCAGACCTGGCTTTCTTACTGATCCTTGTGTCTGCATGAGTTCCAAATCCACTGAGAGGTTACATTTATTGTTCAACATTCCACAAATTCTGAAGATAAGTTTGTCTGCTGTCTGCTTATTTATTGTAAATAAAGAACTAAGAACAGGCAAACAAGCCAGAACTTCGACTTGACCGTTAAAGAAAAGAAATCTGAGTGGTTTGCTCTAAAAGCAACATATTGGCTTTCAAAGCTCTAAGAACCAGTTATCCGATAGTCAGCCAGCAGAGAGGACCAGTAATCGATCTGCACAATCTGGTTAGCAGGCCACGGAAAAGCTTTACGCTGTGGAAATCCAAAGGAAACTGCAACAACTAAAGAGTGAAAGGGAAATTCTTTCAGGAGCTCAACAATGTAGAATAGCAGTAATAAAATAGACCACACCTTTGAAATAAAAAGAAGGTCCAGATCCATAAAATCTGTCCCGCTGATCGATAAACACGGCATGATTCTGAATCTGCACAAGATAAGCAGCCCTAAAATTCAGCTGTCCCCAGAAACACAAAGTCAAGGCCAGTCGGCGGACAGCAAATATACCTCTGACTCAGGAAAATACATTTTACCCTTAATCCGACACAATTCTCTGCCTGGGGAGCCACAGATACCTATGACTAGACACTGGACAAATCAGGGGGAACAGAAGAGCTTTGAACTGAGAGATGAGGGATTAAGAGGCATTAGCGAGAGAGCACCACCCTCTGTGTGTGGAGCACGGGGGGGGAAACTCCAATGCACTGTTCAAAAACTACACCTTTTTTTCCCTTCCGCTTTTTTTCTGCCCGAAACCTGGCACGAAACATCAAAGGAAGAAATCTACTTAACCCTTGAATGCCATATGCATCACATTTGATAAACACGATTACTGAAATGTTTGCGTCCGAGACCTTTTGCCTCATTTAAATGGTAAAAACTTTGCTCAAAACCCTTTTGTACACAATCAGATACACCTGATAACAGTGGGCAGAAGACTAGACCACAATCATTCAACCCAACGCCCATTATAAATTATGAATTAAAAAAAACAAAATGTTTTCATATTTTGTTAAAGGGCCAAATAAAGACTATTTTTTCTGGGATGGGATCAGGCTTCAAAAGGTTAATTTCACGACCTGGACGTTTCTAAGATTAAGTGTGATGAGTTGTAAGTTTTAAAGTTGATGGGAGGGGATCACCTCATTATCTGCTCCCCAAAACATATTTGACAGATCATGTCACATTTAGCATCCTCTTTTTTTCCTGCCATTTGCAGATGTGCGACAGCCCTGCTGAACTTGGGTCAGATTCCTGTAAACATCAGTGCAGGCACACAAAAACAAGACCCACGTCAGGAAATGAAACCCGAGTCGTTTCATTTAAGCCCTGTGTGATCTTCCACATTCAGATAAGGCCCAGGCCGCCATGCCAATGCGAGGCACCACGCTCCAGAGAACCATGAACAGGTTTCACTTTTTTTTTTTACAATTGTCCTTTGAGTTTTTCTGTCCTGCAGGTGGGAAGACAAAACGTGCAGAGTGGCGAGCAGCAGTCATACCAGGAGAGATTATCTCCGAACCATAGATATGTAAATTAACCCATGAGTGTGTCGTTTGACATATGGAGTTAACACCCCAACAGCCCTTCCGACAAAACAGTATGCTTAACAGACTTATCTGGATAACCCAAATCCTAGCTCTCTAAAAGATAGATGACATACTAATCCACATATGATTTAAATAGATATGCTGCTCTACTATCGACACAACGCACTGAAAGCTGCTGAAAAAATAAAAATATCAGCACTGAAGTAGCTTATAATGGGGCTGGACAACATAGAGAAAAAGTAGGTCATAAAAATTTAGACAACTATTCCAAATATAAAAGAATAGCCTCTCTTCTTCTCAAACAAGTTGTGCATATAAGTTTGGACCTGAAACGACCTAAAATTGCAAAATCTGTTAAAAAAAAGTTAAATCAGTGGGCTCAACTGATTGAAGTGAATATGCTTTGTTTGTAGGCCTCCGGCAGTCACACAGAGATCAATAATAAATGGAGTTCCATATCACTTTACATGGAAGTTCACTCAACATGCACTGGACAGGAGAGGCCCCCGAAAGGCAGAGAACAAGGAGAGAGAACGCTTCTCACCTGGTCAGCCCCGTAGGCGGCCGCAAACTCCATAAACTCCTCAATGCGAACAAATCCATCCCCATCCTGGTCTAAAGCATCGAACACGGCTTTTAGCGGAGAGACATCTTCCTCCCTGGAATGAGCAGCTGACACCATTGGCAGTGAGTCATCTCCCACCATCTTAGAGAGGGAGATGGCATCCACAGCCTGCTCGCTAGTCCACTCAGCCTCAGGAGGAGAAATGTTCACGTCTTGAGCAGGAAATGCAAAAGAAGCCTCTTCGTGACAGCTCGAGTCAAGCTGCTCAGAGTCCGTAGGTTTCTTCTCTTCCCTCTGCTCCTCGTCATGACCGGGAACACTTTCATTCTGTGCACCCTCGTGTGGTTTCAAGTCCAAAGGTTCATCATTGTGGATCTCTTCAAGAGTCAAACACGGATCCAAAGCCATCGTCTCGCTCCCCAGACTTTTGGCTCCAGAGCAACTTTCGTCCTCCATCAAATCCTGAGAAATGTTCTCCGAGGAATGAGTCTCAGTGGTGAGATCAGCCTGAGGAACGCCATCTTCAGCCGGTGTCAAAAAAGAAGGGTCTCCTGCCAAACCCGGGGAAAGCGAGTCATCCTCGCTTTGTTTCTCCGGGGGAGGACAGCTAATTAAAGGAGCTTCTGCGCGTGCCACTTCTGAAACCTCTGCCGATGCCTCCCATGAAGCATCTGTGCGGGGAACAGAGGCCGGGCATAGGCTCAGACTGCAGTCAGATTCTGGAACCTCCAAATCCAACAAAGGCACGGATCCTTCGAAGCACTCCCGCGCTTTGCTGATGTGGTCACGCAGCGGGCAGTCGTCTGGTAGTTCCTGCAGGGTAGCGCTACTGGTTAAGGGCAGGTCAGTCACTTGATCAGGGAATAAACCTTTGTCTCGGGTTTCAGGTGACAAAGTCTCCCTGCTCTGCGAGGGAGGGAGGCTGGCCCGCTCCTCTCCCGAGGACACCTCGGTGAAAGTAGAATATCCATCAGAGAGGAAATCTACCAACAGAAAGGGGTCACCTGCACCGGTTTCACAAATCTTTGACGGTGAGGATGGCACGCTGAGGGTTACAAGCTCCGTGTCTTCACTGAGTACGGCTGAGGCCTCAAAAAGGGAATCCTGTGTAAGAGTCAGCTCCTTACTGGCAGCGGTTTTCCCGATGACGTCGGCAAATGTGGGAGAAAAGAGCCAAGACAAAGTACACTCGCTGATTTCATCAAGTCCTTCATTCTGCTCCGTGCAAGATATTTCTTGTATACGAGCGCCGTGGCTCGAAACTTGGGCGATAGTGGAGTGTTCCTCTTCAAATATCAAATTCCCACGCGAAAAAGAAGAGGCATTTATAAGGTTGCCCAAATCTACAGACTGATCCAGAAAACCATTTTCTCCATCAGTTTGTTGGAAGGTTTTATTCTGATCAGCTTTCCTGAAATCCAAACCTGTCTGGCCAGTCTTGTTTTGAATAAGCACTCCACCATTGTCTGAATCCAGCGTTTGAAATCCCAGAGGAAATGGCTGTTCTGACTCCCACTGGGGGAGCCCCAAAGGGGCTGACAGGACTGTCGGCTCCATTTATCCACTGGCTTTTCTCTTTTGCAAACCTGAGAGAGCCAGGAATGTTTTTACCTGACCACTGTGGCTAAAGTCCAGCTCAAAAGTTTTGATGCCATGCTTTCAAATGGCAATACGCGTCTCCGGGAAAATCATGAATTCAACTTAAGAATTTACTAACCTCACAACACGTAAACGTGTAATGTTTTTACAGATGTTTGCCGCGTAAAATAGTTCCAACAGTTTTACAATCTTGGAAACGCTACCAGCGAGGCGGCGGATGAATACTGAATGATGTCAACATCTCTACAGAGCGTTCCCCAAACACACAAATTTGAAAGATTGCTGAACCTTTTTTTTCTATTTCTTGTAGACACAAAACGGGTTTGGACTCACTATTCGTTCTCCTGTCATGGCAGGTTCAGTCGTGGTCGTTGCCAGCGCTTTAGGCTTCGGAACGTCCAAAATCAACATGCTTTACTTCGGAGGACAGATGATAAAATGCAGACATAATGTCTGACACCTGACTGGCACAGTCGCAAAATCTCTATCTCGCTCCTTTTCAAAAGAAAACAAAAAACAATTACGACACCAAGTAACGCGTTAGGTCAGTCGCGGGTGTTTGTCAACATTAGTTTTTCTTATCCGTTTAACTAATCGTATTAATTACCAGCTAATTTAGTGGTGAGCCAACGGAAACGGCGAGTAAATTGTGTGACCAGCGACACGTAAACCGTAATCTACCTCCACTTGTCAAAAGTTTACGGTCTCATTACAAAGCGCCCAAACACATGCAAAGCCGATGGTCTCTCTTCCACCGGATTTATGCTAGCAACCGACGTTAACTCCTCCTTCGAGCATCTCGCTTCTCTCGTGTCATTGGTCGGGGAAGCTGCTAACTGGCTAGCGGGCAAAATTAGCCCACTTGCTAGCTAACGCGATAAATAGTCCCGCTATCCCCTTCAGCTGTCAAATGAGGCCGAGCATAATCTTTACGATATGCGGGTATACGCTTATGACTCAAACAGCTGCCTCAGTCGTAGCCGACCATAATTTCATCTGTTCCTCGCCGCTTTCCAGCGTCAATCCACCTGTGTCAGCCAAGACAGGCCAGACTAGTGACGAGTCGAAGCCGTTTTTTTTTTGTTTTTTTTTTGCCTCCTCTCAGCTCTTCGGTGGTCCCCGTCTCGCGCGCGTATCTGTATCAGCGTCCCTCGTCCCAAACCATCGTCGGACGATTGGATTGTAGAATTGGGGGAAGTAGCTCCATCATTCCGCGAGTCAGTCCACCGATGTTGATCGCTGACGACGAAAGCTCTCGCATCAGCATCAGCAGAGTCCCATCCTCCTCCTCCTCCTCCTCCGCCTCCTCCTCCTCCAGCCGCATACACGCGCCACTGACGTTTCACGCACGCGTACAAAATGCCCCGCAGTATCACCGCTGTCGTCAGCCGACACTTCATCATTTATGTGTGTGCGCAAAAGTCAAGAGTTA
>CAJRST010010001.1:8966474-8978966 GCA_907169785.1 Menidia menidia
AATACTTCAAATTGAGGCTGGATCCTTCTGGTTCACTTGTCTCTTCTCTTCTCAGGTGACCAATATCCTAAAGAAGCCAAAACAAATCATGTGGATTAATAAGGCTTATAGTGTATACCTGTAACCTAAAACCATCTTTTAACTGTACACAGTGTGAATCACATTCTCAGACATAATTCATCTCCACATGGACATCAAGCTGTACCTCCTCCTACACACCTGGGTCAGGAGGAGGCTAGGACAAGCCTTGTTCAGAGCTTAGCAGATATAGAGGCTATACCCAACAGCGTTGAGACATCATTGGGAGAGGTCAGCCATGAGCCGCCATCAGCCACCAGGACGGCGCCAGTCACGTATGAAGACGCTCGGCTGGCCAAGAAGAGCGTGCAGTGGGCCATCTCCGTCTTGTTGCCAGCTCGCTGCAAAGGAATGGAGTCAAAAGAACCGGAAGCTTCCGCTTTGGGACCACCTTAGGATTTAAAAAAAAGGACAAACTTATTTCAAGATAATATTGCTTTTATTTATTTTCTAAATGTTCAAATTCCAAATGTCGGTATTTCACCGAATGAGACTATGAGAGTTCAAATTTGCCAGCATCCAATCTTTACCCAGTTTGCGGTAGCCTTCTGTTCCAGAGATTGGACCCGGGGCCACAGCATTCACTCTAACTCCATCAGGACCCCACTCAACAGCCAGATGTTTGGTCATAGCATCTGTGAACAGAATCAGGACCAAAACTGGGGTTTATTTCCAGTTATATTTTGAAATACTATTTATTTGTCCTTGTACTTCAAGCTGAACTTCAAGCTGAACAAAATTAGAATAAAACCAAAGTTAAGAATACACATATGTGACAGAAAGTCTGGACGTAAGATGCAGTGGGTCACCTTAAGACCTAAACTGCTATGCAAAAAGTAGTGAACGGGTAACATAGGGCCACTACATTCTCATTTCCATACCTTTAGCCTTAAATGACACTGAAAAGAATTTTACCATTTGCAGCCTTTGCAGAGCCTGCATGCACCTGGAGCGCTTGTCCTCTGTACGGAAGCGTCGCAGAGATGTTGACTATGTTTCCACCATGAACCTACACATAAAAGATTGAGTGGCTCATCATTTATTAAATAAGTTCATATTTATAGTATCTTTGGTGCAGGGGAGATGGTGTTTAAATCCCATTTTGAGGTAGCCAGCCATTCAGAAAATGTGTGATCTCTACTGCCCTCACATGGTGAGAACTATGAACTGCACAGGGTGCAACCTTCCTCTAAACTTTGGATTATTTATACATGTTCAGAAAAGATAAGTATTTTATGTTTTATTCGGCTGTTCATTTAAGAATGACTTTTCATACCTGTGTTTCAGATATTTCTGTGCACTGTATTTGTGTGAAATTAAACATTTTAGAGAAACACACAAAAGGTGTTTCAATTGTTCTATTGTTTTCTTCTCACTTTTCAATGTAGAACTTTGTCTATTATACTTTGAATATCAGGCACACAGACTGACCACATTAGGTACCCAATAGTACATAAATATCAATAATTTACCTTCAGCCGCATAACTTTGACATTGAACTGTTGACTGTGTGACACGCAGACAGTGGGGCCACGTACCTTGAACCACTTGTCATAAACCACCTTGCTTGTGTTGAATGTACCCATGGTGTCTATCTCCAGAACTGTCTTGAAAGCGTTGAAGGACAGTGCAGAAGCAGGGCAAAGGAAGTTTCCTGCAGCATCTGCACAAAACACAAATGTGTGGTTGTGACTAAGGCAAACATAAAAAATCCTAAGGGGGGGGAAAAACAGACTAAGGATTACTTGAGTAGTTCTTACAACTGTTACTCCAAATGTATGCATTTCATATTCTCTAAATAATAATCAACTATGTTCACAACTTGCTTTGAACTAATAACCTCAGTTTATAGAGGTTAAGGAGATGTGAGGAGAGAAGATAAAGATGCATACTGAGAAAAGTTAATGATTAATCTAAGACCTAGGACCGTTTTCTCTCACTAAGTGTAGATGCAGACAACTTTGCCTACTGTTGATCAGGATGTCTACGCGACCAAACTCTTTCAGCATCTCATCCACGGCAGCATTGATGCTGTCCGGCTGCCTAACGTCCAAACACAAGGGCAGGCAGCGCCGTCCTGAGGCAGCAGACAGCTTTTTCGCTGCCTACAGAGGAATGTTCATCATTTAAGTGGCCAGAATTCTTGCATTTAGTTGACATTGAATGTGCTTTGAACATTTGTAGACACAGTAATGGGAAAGAAAAACCTCTTTCAGCTTCTCTAAGTTCCTGCTGGCAATCACAGTGTCACAGCCATGCCTGCAGGAGGGAAATACCAGAGAAAAGAGCTGAATATAATGCCATGGAGACACCAAAAACAACCAAACGGAAGACATGGAGTAAGGCATTGATAAGAAAATAGAAATGCAAACATCCTATTAATCTATTACTCTGACAGGAGGACAGTGAGTGGAATAGGTGCATTACAAAACCTGTCACAGGGGTCTGTTCCCTAACAGTCATTCTATAATACATGTTACAGATCGATTCCTTTGCCATACAAAGCATATATCACTTCAGTCAAAGTGAAATCACAGACATCTTCGTCATCAATTAATATGCTGTCAGTCCTCACCTCATAAAGATCTCAGCTATACGCAATCCAATTCCAGAACCGCCTCCAGTTATCAAAGCAACCTGATCTCTAAGAAAATGTAAAGAACACATATCTAAGTTTTTATGGCAACAGGTCCAGAATGCAGACAAAGGTTGATAACACAACAATGCTGAAGAGGAGCGAGCAGAACAGCACATATTTTCAGGCTTACTTCAATAAATCTGGACTGTAGATGTGTGTGTATGAAGTCAGGCAGTCGTCTGTTCCCACATCTTCAGGCAGCAACTCTCCTTTTCTCTCTGGCTGTGCCATCCTGGTGTCTGTCTGGTTAGTGAATGCAGACAAGCTGGCCTTGGTACAATTCCATTCAGCATACAAGTGCAAGTTGAACAAGTTATTGTTGACTGTGAATTTGGTGTACAGCCTATAACACTGTAAACGTGTTTAGAAGTGGATGGCAGCTAAACAAACCAAGCAGCCCAGCGCTTTAAAAGCTGGTGATAGCCTCATGCCCATCATGAGCCTCAACATCGCTTTATGCTCTCCTGCACAGTGTCTTTAAACGCATCAGTCGAAGTTAGCATACCCATGAGTACATGCTTTCAACATCGAGATACTCAGTATATATATTACTTATTATCTAAATTGACATACAGTATAACAGCTCATACTTGCAAAGGCCTTCGAATTCACTTTAATTTTCTCACGAATGCGGAGTTCACGTACCTGTTGAGGAAAACAAGCTAGTTTTGCTGCAATGCTGGTACGTATTACCTCCTCTGTGTTAAAAAACTACGTGAACACGAAGCCCTTTCTTTATTCTAACCATGCATATCTACATTAACAGCTCACTTCTGTGTACGTTTTTTTCCCCCTGAAAGGAACAACTTGGACCTTGGTCGTTTACTTTTGTCACAGTTGTTCGCGGATGTATTGTGGGAAATGTAGTCCAAGAGGGGCTCCGTTCAAGATAGACCACTTTACCATGTTCAGATGAAACAATTCGCAGTTATTACTCTTCAGTTAACAGTGAAAATAACCCGAAACCTACTTTTCCTAAACACGTAATCTTGCAAAATTGACCAAAGGTTATACCCCACCAAGTTTCAGCCTTGTTTTATAATATTCAATAAAGTCCATCTTCTCCTCTCAGCTCCATTTTTAGTTTTTATGACGATTATTTTCTTTCTCATGTCCTCTCTTGACTCTCAATGGGAATTTATTGATTGACTGAAGCTTAATATAACACATGTGCCCCATCTTTCCAGTCACTTCTATCTATCACATGTGTTTGTCCTCCTCCTGAAAATGTTAACAGCATTTACAGCTATTTTTTCTAAGCTTTTCCCTGCTCAGTGTATAACAGGGGGAAGTACAAGAATGAACATTTAGAAAATGCTTTCAACCTTGAAATACAGAGGTCAGAACTCTATTTATGCTTAAAAAACACTCTAAAAGCATCACACAAAGACTCCAATGATCATTTACAGTGGCCATCATCTTTTAGGATGGCACCAGTCAGGGTCTCCCCTGTAAACACACACTGAACTAAACAGTCTGGGGGGGGTTCGGTTTCAGGGCAGAAGATGATCGCTGTGCATTAGCCTGGCAGAGTGGCCCGTATTGATCTGTGCCTTGGGAGTTAAAAGGTCTATGCAATGGATCCCTCAAATGCTTTGCACCAAGGCTGCGTGTCTAGCTTTCAGGATAAAGCGTAAGTGCTTTTGTAATTTGATTTGTCTTTGGAGAGACATCTGTAACAGAAGCTCATTTAACAGTGTGCAGATTGAGCTCTCAAACTAAGGTGGTTTTATTAGGGTGGTCTGGACTCCTAAGAACCATAAACTTGATCTTGCACCTTTTAAATTAAATTATTTCTACGGATCTAAATATAGTATGGAAACCACCTTCCTGTGTATATCGGGATATTTTTTACTTTAAAAGGTTACAGTGGTACACTTTGGCAATGTGAAGGGATCATACAGCCCCTGATTTTTCTCCAGCATGAAGAAATATTTTCATTCAATACAGAACCTTGAGTCCTGAACAATGATATTCATTCATGAGCCATGTAAAATGAACCCCAAAAAAGGTAGAATTGTCAGGAAATGTGTAATATCTCAGTCAACCTTAATTGTCATGTGCTCCCAAGAATCTGTATTTTATCGTTTGGCAGGCAGGTGGCGACACATGCCAACATTTCATTTTCTAAACCAAAGAAGACTTTCTCCATAAATATTTAAATAAAAACCAGTGTTAAAACTGCATGACAGTGGATTCCTCTGAATCTCAATGTGTTAGAAGATATATGACAGGATTTAGAATTAGAAAATCAAATCAATAACTGGCAGGATTCCCGTTGTTTTCATGTGTGAAACTTGATACACAAAGAGACAAACAACTGTAAAGAATACAAATGAGGGCGTGACAGTGTATACTTAGACACACTTACATTTTCAGCCTTTTGTTGTTGTTCTTATTCCTTGTTTGCTCCAGGTTCCAGGTTGGAAGGGTACAAAAAAAACGAATAAAGTGGATGTGAAATAGTTTTCAATGCATTATACAGCTACACTTCAAATAACAAATGAGTTGATTTGTGGTAAATATCCAACAAATTAGTTATTTTTAAGAGAAAAAATTTTCAGAAACATGTTTTAGGAAGAACTTTTCATTCTCATCAGTTTGTAATGATCCTTTTGTTTCTGTTTTGTAGATTATGAGATGGTTCCACAAGGACTTAACTCATAATGCATCCAAATTCAAATTCTCAATTGATTT
The DNA here is from genome assembly GCA_907169785.1 of Menidia menidia. Taxonomy (NCBI): domain Eukaryota; kingdom Metazoa; phylum Chordata; class Actinopteri; order Atheriniformes; family Atherinopsidae; genus Menidia; species Menidia menidia. Next base: position 8,971,888 of record CAJRST010010001.1, read on the forward strand.
CAGCAGTTCACTCATTTTTTCCATGTGATCTTTCAGCTATCAACTGTCAAACAGCAGAGCAAGCAGAGACGAGTCAGAAACAAAACACGATTAATTAGCAAGACTGGCTTGAATCCTTGAGTCCAAGGGAGCAATCGAGGGAGTATTGTGGGTTGTTTTTTATTTTAAGAGATCAGCTCTCTACATAATTTACTAATTCAAAGTTGAGCATTTGATTAAGAAAAAGAGAACATCCTGATGCAGGAACATAAAGACACTGACTGAATGATGTCTCAGACAGGTAGGAGTTCCTATGAGTCATTCGCAGTTTCAGAAGGTCATCAACCTTCATTATCCCGAGCTGTCCCGGAGGCCAGAGAAGACTCACTGGCCCACAGTAGCAGGATCTGGTTCTGGGCTCTGTACAGGAGTCTGTGTTGGGTTTGTGAGGCCGGCTTTGTTTTGCTCTTCTGCTGATGGCTTTGCTTCGCTGGGTTGCTCTTTCTCCAGACCCACCAGCTTGCAGCTGACCTCCCACAGCCTGCAAGCTGTCTCATCGTCCAGGGCCCGGGGAGCCGGTTCCTTTTCAGTCATAACATCGTAGTAGCGGCCCGTCACTCCCTCCATCTCCTCGGACACAGCCAGGTAGACGCTGGGCTGGGCTCCCAGCTCGGGGCTTTTTACCAACATGGTGAAAAAAGGACCTGTAGAAAGAGTGAGTGGTTTCAACTTAAAACCGAGTCTGTCATTCCCGAGTGGGTTTTATTCAGTGTTCTACACAGCAAAACTGGAGCTAAAAGAATCCACTATTATATATCCTTGGTTCTAGTGTGTTTAGTTATCTTTTAAAAAGTGATGGCAACACAGTGGTGATGATTTTTCAATATAAATGTCTAAATTTCAACTTTCTGTAACATTTAGTTAAACATGATGTTCACAACACTCCCCAAAAATATTATTTAGTTTTTTTAATAAAACATGCAATTTGGGTTTGAAAAGCCATTATTCAAATTTTAAAATCAAATATTCTTTCAGAGTTCTTTATGGGGCTGTCAGGACAATTAGAATACAAAGATATTTGTGGATTTCTAATTAGAATTAATTTAACGTACTGTATTCCATCCTGTGTTGACAGAATATGTGGGGTAGGACATGTAGGACCAAATGTAAAGCATGTCATACTTTACATGTCAAATAACTTCATACCTGTTTCACAAACTGTGAACTAAGGAGGAAGTAATCGAATTTCTTTACTGGAAATCTTTAAATCTTAATAAACAAATTCATGTTTTGGTTTCCCACCAGTGTTTGTCAAGTTATTAAGTGGGTGGAAAATAAGGCTTTGCAACAGAGGAGGATTAGTTACTTATTTTCTTAAGTCATCTGACAGTTCCAGATAAAAAGCTTAATGAGAAACCTGATTTCTAAGTCTATAGAGCCAGCCGAACTGTTGCATGTGCAGGAGATACTCTTCTTATTTGTTATTATAATCATTTATCTTAAGTCTTCATCCAACAACAAAGCACTCACTGAGCACAGAGCTGGAGAACTGTGATTGGTGCAGGCCGGTGTGCCTCCCCAGCTCCGTGGCAACCACTCCTGGGTGTACAGCGTTCACCGTGACCCCTGTGCCTGTAACAGACATATAGAAACCACTGTGTAACAATACGCATCCAACGGCCAGTTCTGAGCAAGAACACTTGCTCCCACACAAGCCCACTAATGCAGCAGCCAGCGGAGTTTGCCTTGTAATCGCTTGGCGAGTTCTCGAGTGAACAGAACGTTGGCAAGCTTGCTCTGACAGTACGCCTGCTTGGTATCGAACTTCTTCTTCTCCCAGTTCAAGTCCTCGAAGTCAATCTTTCCAATGATGTGGGCGAGCGAGGCCACGTTGATCACTCTGCTGGGGGCGGACTCTTTCAACTTCTCCAGCAGGAGATTTGTCAACAAGAAGTGGCCTGGAGGAAATCAGAAACTTGGGAATCAGAGCGCTGCAAATTTCACCGGGATGAGAGGACATTTTAGAGAGTCAGACAGTTGCTTCGATTCACTACATCTCTTCACCAGTCAGCTGATGTACCCAAGTGATTGACGCCAAACTGCATATCGAAGCCGTCCTCCGTCTTCCACGCCGGACACCTCATGACCCCTGCGTTGTTGATCAGTATGTCCACGCGCTTCTCCTCTGCGGCAGCAACAATAAAAGATGCTTTTATCGACACCTCTTTGTTTTGATGATTAATCAAATAGAGAAATTATGCAATCTACAGCAGTAACCTTGTTTGATTCTTTCTGCAAATTCTCGGATAGACTTTATGGAAGCCAGATCCAGGTGGAAGGCGTCCACGTTGGAATTAAGGGTTTTCCCTCTTATCTCCTTGGCTGCAGCCTGGCACTTCTCCATGTCGCGGCATCCCATGATGATCCGCCCCCCTGAGGGTGTAATAATGGAAAAAGAAGTGGGTCGGTTAAAACAAAATGAGTGGCAGCGATTTCAATCTTTTGGGCTTTTCGCACCAAATCAAAGGGAAACGGTTAACCGCACACCTCTCTTTGCCAGTGCTTCAGCTGTCTCTTTTCCAATTCCCGTGTTGGCACCTGTTATCACTACCGTCTTGCCATGAATGGTAGCCTTACTGGGACACCGGCCCCCAGTCACATATTGTCTTTGAAAAGAAGATCAACAAAGTTCTTATGATTTTTTTTCTTAGCATGGATTTGTAGTCCTTTCAAAAACCTGTAAACAAACAAGAATTTTCTTGATCCAGTTAATCATATAAGCTCTTACTCTTCCTTCTTATTTGAATATTAGTCATTTTAAGACATTATACTTGCTTTAAAACAAATATGCCCTTTCACAGCCACCATATTCCCTTATGGAAATGGCCCCTTTTAGCTAGGAAATGTACATTGCCAAATCTTTATTGCAACAGCTTGAAATGCATAAGATAGATTGCAAGGTGAAAGATCCACAGACCTCAGGACTTATCAAAAACTCCTCTGTCTGCCTAATTTCTGTTTCAGTATGGATGAACAGGACTGACAGCCAGTACATCAAAAGAGTAAAGATCACTCAATCATATGGATGGTATTACTATAAAAAAAAGACCCCGTAGTCCATAGTTCGAAAATACATTTATATATTTCAATTCAGCAACAAAAGACACACACTGGGTGGGTACTGAAAACCTCTCGAAAGTTACATCACAAAGTGGCAGCAGGGCTGGGGGACTCACTTCAGTAACACAGCGCATCCCGCCACCGTTCCGAAAACCGACACCGGTAAAATGTATTTACTCATTTCTGTAAAATGAGGCTATAAAAACCATAAAAATGGTCAAGTCTGTGTTCACACCAGTTTCTTACTACACTTCTGTGCAGCAGCACAAGGTTACACGCGCACAATTGTATCGTCATCAACGAGTCTTGACCAACCGTGGGCATGACAGTTGCATTATGGGAAACGTAGTCTTCCCGTTGACGCTTGAAAATGAATTTATTTTATCTACATATCTGAGTTTTTAAATTAAGTTGTTAACTGATGTGAATAGTTCATTTTTTTAGATATTCAAAATCTCTGTTTGGGTCAATGTCTCTCTCTAAAGATGTTTTGGCTCAGTCTGTATCCAGATTATTTGACAGTTGTGTTGTGGTGATGTGGTCCAGACATTGTCTTTTAGATATATGTAAGGATTTTCTGATAAATCTTTTTTTAAATGAATTAACTAATTAATTTTTTACATTCTTTGCTCCAAAACATGTATAAAACATGTATACATTTGTAAATATTTCATGTCTTCATTCTACCGACAATATTTGCATGCATTATCCATAAGTTTCCATAAATTGTTGACCTTTGAACATTGTGCTGGGAAGTTAAATTCATTCTGGTCTTAAGATAATAAAATAGCATTTCATTTGCCTCAGTTTACTCATGAAAGTCCAGACCCATTTTTCTCAAAATTACCTTTTTCTTGAGAAAACTGACCTACTAATTACACTAAGAAGCAGTACCATCAAATTTAAAAGATCTGTCGTTTTCCACAGGTTACTTTGGCCCATTTTGGGTTATTACACCTGCATCACACTGGGTTCTTATTGGTTTAAATGATCCACTGGTTCACAAAGGCTTTACACTAAAGATATGTGTCCCAAAAAAATTATCTGCGTGTTTTAATTTAGACTATAAGTATATCAAACAACAACAAATTTGAAAACCATTTCTGATTTGTATCAGTGATCAAGGCCCCATGTTCACTGTTTTTTTAGATTTTCTGAATTATTTAATGGCATTGTGTACAGATACGATTTGAAAGAGAGACACTATGTCTAAAACAGTTTAACAATATTCCCACAGACATTCAAAGAGTGGTAAACTCTTTTATTTCTACCTCTAAGAGACCAAGGAATGGTCAGTATAACCCTGTTCTAAAAAGTAGAACATCGAAATTAGTGCAGTTGTATCAAAGAGAATTATATTTCTTAAACTTCATGACAGATTATCTGTGACAAAATATTATGGAGCATGCAGTGCAAAAATTAAAACAGCGCCTGAAGATAAATTTGAGAAAGCAGCAGAAACAAGGCCAGCACTTTGCAGCAACCCTTTGCGGCGAGAGGTGGAAAAGTTTAGGTGACACAAAAACTAAAATCTAGGACAAGGTTCTGGCGTCTGAAAAAGGAGCGAGGACAGAACTGGGAGATCGAAGTAGCGGCCCTGCTCTATTTGTTTGCAGTTGGTGGAGGAGTGCGTGCTTGTTTGACCCTTTCAGCTGTCTGCTGTGACTCTGCACTGCATTACTTTCACCGAGATTAATGGCGCTTCCGTTCTATGATAACCCAGAGGAGAGTCTTTCATATTGCTACATTTGGGTCTGTGGTCTGAGAAACCTGGAAGCAGTGAAGCAGCATCCCTTCCATCTCCTCCCCCCACAAAGATAACACCCCCGGTCAAATAATTTAGTTTCAGGAAACTGAGAGATCACATTCCCCTGTAAGACGTCTTTATCCGGGCATCCTACCTCCTCCCGCTCTAACCTTTGGAATAATCCTCAAGCCTCTAGGTCTTAGTATATATATTTTTCTTAAATGGTCTTGGAGAAACTAGAGGGGAAAAAGAGAAAACAAGAAATATGTTCATGTTACACTGCTGTGACTTGTGGGTCTATGACACAAAATGAGTGTGAACAGCACATCAGAAATGGATCAGCAGAAGCTGCAGTTTTTTCTGAGAATTGGGTCTCACCACCCCGGAATCTGTCCACCAACCCATCGAGTGTGATGTGTTTTGGTGATGATGCACTACGGTCACCCCTGTTATGTCAACGCGGTTTACTCAGTCCAATCTGTTCTGGTTGGCAAACATGTCTGGCAGGAGGCCTGCTGTTCAACACGGACGCTAATGAGAGAGGGGGCCGCAAATGAATTGAAAGTCCTACGGGCATATGGCAAAGTTATTTGCGAGTCTTATTACGGTAGGTGAACGTAGAAGGTCGTCCACTTTTAAATTATGCAAGATTGCAGCAGCTTGCACCTTCAGAGCGTGAATCCAAAGTAAAAGCTGGTGGGTGCTCTCAGGTTGGCTGCTGGTTGGAAAGGGTGGGTGGACCCGGCACTAGGACCCAGGACACGTGAGCTATTTTGTTTGCCAGAGGGTGGAGACGGTGAACAATGAAGGAGCAGACTGGTAGGACCAGCAGAGGTACACAACATCTGAACATTCCCCAACTCAGAAGTGTCACTCCGGACAGACGGACTGTACAAACAGACGGAGGCAGATAAGATGAGTTCAGACCGAGTGGGAGCGTGAAGATTTGTTTATGCATGCTGCAGAGATCAGAGCTTTTTTTTTTTTACTGAGCCACCGGCTGCGCGTGGATGTGAATGAATGGGCTCGTCTGAGTGTGTGTTTGTGGTGCTGAAGTGGGTCATGCGGACTGCTGGAGGAGCAAAAAAGATAAACACGCATCCTCCCGCCGCTGCCTGCACAGGTTGAGACGGTGTGTGCTCAGAGGAAGATGTCCTCATCTCATCATTCAGCTCCACATGTGGCTTTGATTTCCTCACCCTGCGCGGAAAGTCTCAAGCTGAGGAGCATCTTCAGAGACAGGGCAAGCATCACCTCGGGCGACCAGCAGGCACATCACAAAGACGAATTCAGCCAACCGAAGCGTGAAACTGCAGGCATTTTGATTTCACCTTAAAAAGAAACGCTGCTCGGCTTTCTCAACGCCTATATAACTGACTGAGATCAGCGAGAGGAAAATCAGATTTCTGCAGAAGCGCGAGGATCCGTGCGGAGCAGAACTCTGCTCACCGAGCGGATGCAGGACCATGGAGGGGAGAGACAGGTCGCCAGCAGGTGAGCAACACCTTGATGCACCCCGATGTGCCGGAAAGTGGGTCAGTGCACAGGGTACAGAAACCCTAGAACCCCCAAAGAAAGAAAGAAAGAAAGAAAGAAAGAAAGAAAGAAAGAAAGAAAGAAAAAGAATTGTTTATGGAGAATTCATTTTCCATTAGATATTCTGAGTATTGGTGTGGTGTGAGCTTTGACCCACTCATAAAGGTTTCCGTTTAAAATTCACATTTGTATTTGACACTAAAACATTTCCCTATGAGCAACGTGTGTCCCATAGTGGTTTTTTTCTGTAATTAATGCTGAATAATGTCATTGTCTCAATGAACACCAAACCCAGCATTTGTTTACCCACTCTGTTATTATCCTGTCTGAGCTGATGGATGGCTGGACATTAGGAGTTGTCCACCTTCTGATATCTCTGTAATCCTTCGTCCATGGCAGATTTTTTATATATACATCATCCTTAATGCTGACTAATACATTTAAATGAGTAGCTGACTTGCAAATCCAAGAGCAGAATGAAGAGGATGGTAATGGACTCCAAACAAAAAGACAGAAAACATACAACAGCAGCCAGCACTGATTTGCATTTGTTTGTAGCTGTGTTGTGAAGCGACATGGTGATCGGGATGTTGGCTGTGACAGCCCAGAAATCAAGCTCCATTCAGACTAAATACTGCTTTTACCATATAAACAGTAAGGGTGACTCAACCCACGCACAATAATATGATAATAATAA
>CAJRST010010001.1:8978976-9010394 GCA_907169785.1 Menidia menidia
GGTCATATTTTTACATTTATTAAAAGCAGAGATATGACATCTTCGTTCTTGAAAATATTTACTCTTTTATCGAATGCTTTCAACCTGAACCTGTGCTAATTAAAAAAAAAATCCCTTTGCATATTTGGCAGGAATGTTTGAAATATTTAGGAAACTCAATTCTCAGACATCTCTAAACACCTCAAATTCTGCCTTTAATCTATTCCAAAGGCAGTTTCACAGTCATTTGCAGTTTGAATTGTATGACCGAAAAATCTCCCTGGTTGCTCAGGTAGGTAAACAACTAGGAGGTGAGCCTGAACCAAAACACCCACAGCTTTGGCCAGCATGTCCGTGACTATAATATAACAAGTGTGAATGTCTGAAAAACACCAAGAAGCCTGCATCCGTCCACCATACAGTTAGAACTGAAAAAAGCTGACATTTCTTCAAGAACCAAGGATTAAAGTAAAGCTGCCTCCAGTGTGAACATGGAGAGATGGGAATCTATTTTCATGCTGGAATCTAATCTCTGTCACACTTCATTTCAGCTGTATCATTTACTCCCCCAATTTCTCCCCCAATATTGAATGTGTTCCAGAAACAGAGTCATTTTAGAGCAAAAAGTAACGAAAGAAAAAAAAACTGGCACAAAATGATAATATGAAGATGAAAAATATCATTTATTGCTTTTGTGAAGCTTGAAATCATCAATGTGAATCATATTTTTTCAGTTTAGAAAAAATTGAGAACCCATTTGCTTGATGAGAATCGACTACAATAGTTTCTGTCCAAATGGGTTAAAATAGAGGGAGGTTTGCTGGATAGGAGTGGCATCAGTTCAAGGTCTAGAGCTAATTTGGAGAAAATTAGGTTATTGTTTGAACAAGCAGAACAATGAGTTCACAATACACAATTCTATTCCCTGATGATCGTTGTTTGTACAGTTGTTAGGATTTACAGGACACGAAAAGTGAAGCACTGTGAATGCTGCAACAGTTCATTCTTGAAGAACAAACAGTTTTATGAAGAGTTTCCAGTCATGAGAACGCTTCTTTAAAACTCCACAAAGATGATTTGATTCACATCCTACACAAACAGTAAAAAACTATTAATCCTGCTATCATCATGCAGAATCTGATCTATCTTAAGATACCATTTAATGACACTGCAGGCTCTTGTTTTTATGAAATTTAAAGAAATTACGCATGAATGAGACATGAAAGTCTAAACAAAATGTTTGCCTTTTTGTTGATCAGGCTCTTTTGTGGGCATAGATGGGTAATACAGACAACACCTCTCTGTTTGAATAATGGCTAAATGAAGCAAGCTTGTCAATCTGTATTTGTGTGCCAATTAGTTTCTGGCTGTGGCCTCAGAGTAAAAACCTTTTATCTTGCTTTCTTCAAAATGATGAAAACAGCCCTGTTTTCATTCTGTGAAATGGTGCAGGCTTTTTCACGAGAAATTAGAAGAAAAAAGGAAAATGTGGACGTTGAATTTACTCGCTTTTCCCCTACAAAATAACCACGATAATGTTGGCGGAAGCTGCCAGCCCTTGAGTCTACTTTTAAAAGGCTTGCGGAAATTCATTACTAAGTGAGAATAGATGTGTCGCTGGAAGGGTCCTCATCTGTATGTGGGGCATGAATGTTAGCTTGTCTTTTGCTGGCTGAGGGGACAGAAGAGGAGCGGAGGGCAGATCAGTGGGGCATGAGACAGTGTAGTGGAGAGCAAATGCTTGAGGTGTGCTGAAGCTCACAGCTGCTCCCTCTCAGAGGTAGAGCACAAAAAGCTTTTTGATCGAGTATCCGTGTGCCACCGATACCCCAGACCGCTGCTGTACCCCCTCCCGAACACTAACACGGAAACAATAGCGCACAACGAGACACCGCAAAAAATCCATCAACGTGTCTCCCGGGCTCTTTTCGTGCACTTTCTGGTTCACACTGCAGCTCCTCATAAGACAAAACCGCTCATCACATTTTAGGATCCTTAATCCAGTTCTGCAACGGAAATGGAGGACGGGGGGGAGATGTCTATGTAAGGCCTGAGTAATGTGATTAGGATCCGTGCCGGAGTGCTGTGCATTCTCCTCATGGAGCTGGCTGGAAGAGTGCCCGCCAGCAAACAAGAGCTCCGCGCCCTCTGCTCTCACTGATCGAGGCTATGGGGCCACGCAGGGTGGCCAGTCAAAGGAAATGTTCTACCAGTCTATCTGCATGTCCTGTTTAAATGTTTAATCACCAAACTTGGACCACTGACTGGTCTGGACAATTACCAAGTTTTTGTGTTGACTCGCTGAAGGCTAAATACAGTGAGCACACTCAGCATGAGTTGGCTGTAATATTCATGGTGTCTTATATAATAATCTCCACAGTTGTGATAAAATCAAGAAGAAAGTGTTATCTGCAAAGAACATACGCTGAGCAGGGCATTCATTCTATTTTTGGTGTTGTTTTTTTTCAAGCAAAGTTTACCGATACTTGAACTGGAGGTTGCAAAGGTTTTTTTTTTCATTTAGTTTTTACTATCTAATAGTGATTTTTGTCCACCTTTTTCTACAGTTCTGTTCATTCTCATGGAAGTTTTTGATCTATGTTTTTGTCATGTACATTTACTACTATGATATATTTCTACCTCACTTCGTTCCGCTTTAAAAAATATCCAGACATTCATGGGCAGATTTATTTAGCGTTCTTTGAACCAGGTTTAAAGCTTTTCGGCATGAAATTGGCAGTTGGGAATGGGGTATAACAGAGAGCACGGCAAATGGCTTTGAGTGATGGATGAAAAAGTCCATCAGCAAAATGTTTTGTGCCGATTTGATGCCTATTAGTATTGTGTTTGTGCATGCTGTGCATGATTGGATGATTGTGTTCATAGAGGGGGGGGGTTAAGAGAAAAAGAGGCAGTGTGTAATAGGCAGTGTCATCAAAAGGTTCTTTATTCTTCTTTTTTTAATCGTTTCAGTTGTCTGTCAACTTGCCATTTCATCCCAGATTAACGTAGACATCCACAAACGCACAACCCTGACAAATTAAAAAAGGTATATTTTTTACCCTCATTGAGATGTTTGACCCATTTTCAAATTTTCATAATGTCTCTGTTGTTGTACTACAGCAAACTGATAAACTCCTCTCGGCAACCAGGAAGTAAGCCAAATGTAATAATGAGCAACCGCTCTTAAGGAGCTCTACTGTTTTTACTCTGAGGGAAAAGTGTACATGTGTAGTATTGGTCACAGATGATCTGTAGCATGTCTTGTTGGTACGTGTAATCCTCAAAGCGCTCTGCTCTGTCAATTTTTTGCCGTTTGTTAGTTCCTCTATTGATTTTCCTATAGCCGTCTGCCAGTAAGTGCTGTCTGAGTTCTGCCATTACTGTTCTTTGTAATGTAGAAGCAGCAGGAAGTCCAATGCATTTACTGAAAGTCTCCCCCCCTGTTAAAGCATACCCATCATTGATTTCCTGGAAATTAGGGTCTGGTGAAGTATTCCTGTTTTTATCATCCATTTGGGACAAGCTGTATAAACATGAACACAATATGTATATAATGCACAGATGCAGGTTAAAACATGAGCTGTTGTGAACACATGATTTCTGTTTTCTCATCAGTCTGCCCCACAGCGTCAAGGCGAGCCTGTCTCTTTCCCCGTCTGGACCCGGGCGGGCGGGCAGCGGCGGGGGCTCGCCCACGTCCAAAATGGACTACTGTGGAGGCGTCCCTGTGGAAGACATGCAGGCTCTGACCATCACCACTCTTTCCGCAGCAGACGTAGCCAAACAGTACGAGCACATTCGCGAACTGGGGAAGGGCACGTATGGCAAGGTAGACCTGGTGGCCCACAGAACACAGGGTGAGTTAAAGCACTCAAGACAAAAGATTCAAAGCTAGGCTGGTGGACTGGTGTGATCTCTGTAGCCCTACCAGAGACTATTAAAGCTGAGTGTAATCTCTGGCTTCTGCAGGCACCAAAATGGCTCTGAAGTTCGTTACCAAGAACAAGACGAAGCTCAAAAGTTTCCTGCGGGAGTACAGTCTAACGGGCTCACTTAGCTGCAGCCCTTTCATCATCAAAATCCTGGACGTGCTCTTTGAGACAGAGGACAGCTATGTGTTCGGGCAAGAGTATGCCCCCGCTGGGGACCTTTTTGATATCATACCACCACAGGTAGGGCCATCATCCTTTCCTCCTCTTATAAACATTCTCACCCAACTTGAGCCCATCCAATCAGTCAAAATGTTCAGACACAGCCTTTTTAACAAGCTCTCAAGGGGTTGGAGTCTTGACTTTGTCCCGGTTTCTTTTCCCACAAAGCCCTCACTTTGCTTCAGAGCTATTCCAGTTGATGTGCTGGGAGTGCTTGACTTCGAGGGTTGTGAAGACTCATTAAAAGAGATTGCCATGGAATTCGGAGCTCAGGCTGTTATTTCAGTTTTCGTTTTTGGAGCATATCACTTCTCTCCCTGCACTTTCAGACCTCTCCTTATCGTCACTTGACTGGTTGTTTTACTGGTAGTGGAGCCTTCACACCGTGTCTGTGTCACATCAGTGAGATGTTTTTGATGAAGTGAATGCCCACTCTTATGTTTTGTGTCCTTCCCCAGGTGGGTCTGCCAGAAGAAATGGTCAAACGCTGCATGCAACAACTGGGTTTGGCCCTGGACTTCATGCACAGTAAGAGCCTGGTGCATCGAGACGTCAAACCAGAGAACGTGCTCTTGTTTGACCGCGAGTGCCGCCGCATTAAGCTCGCTGACTTTGGCATGACCCGGCGCGTGGGCTGCCGGGTCAAACGGGTGAGCGGCACCATCCCCTACACGGCGCCGGAAGTGTGCCGCGCCAACCGGGCGGAGGGTTTCCTTGTGACCACCAGTTTGGACGTGTGGGCGTTTGGCGTGCTGGTCTTCTGCATGCTGACAGGCAACTTCCCCTGGGAGGCGGCGCTGCCGGCCGACGCCTTCTACGAGGAGTTCCGGCGCTGGCAGAAGGCGGGGTGCCCGCTGGGAACTTACCCGTCTCAGTGGCGCCGCTTCACTGATGACGCCCTGCGCATGTTTCAGAGGCTGCTCGCCGCTGACCCGGAAAAGCGCTGCGGGGTTAAAGATGTGTTCTGCTTCATCAAGTACGAGCTGGTCAGCGAGCTCCGGCGCCGAGCCTCTTACCGGGCGAAGAGAGGCGAGAGGTCCAGCTCAGGACTGTGCACCGGCAGTTGCACTTCCTCCTCTTCGTCCACTCCCTCAAGGCCCTCCCACCGACACCCGGAGCCCTCCACCCCTCCAGGAACATCCTGCCTGCGACCAGCACCACTCAAACGTAGTGTCCTCTCTGACCCTCTGTCTCCCAGGGAGGAGGCTGGACAACACCAGTCTCCCGGGCGAGACAAGAACAAAGGCCAGATGGTGATGGCGACTGCCATAGAAATCTGTGTGTGACCACACTAAAGTCAGATCTGGAAATCAGATGGTTTTCCACAGTAAATAACGGGCTGTGAAGAGGTGTTGATGACTACCACTGAGCCTGGGGAAAGAACAGAGGTCCTCAAACCATGAGAGTTCATCTCAGGATCCTATCCAAGCTGTGGAAATGGACATCATCAATCAGTGGTACACTCTTGGACAAGCTATCGCTTATATTCAATGCCATTTAGGTTATGATTAGTGACCAAAGACTGCTTCCAGTGCGGAGAAGCCATCCAGGCAGAGTTCAAGATTCAGCTGATGCCCCTTTAAGCTGTTCACTCTGCCAACCTGACATTTGTGTTTCTTGCCCATACACTGTGGTGGTGCTAATGATTCTATACTTAGATTCGCTCCATGTCTCTGTAGTTAAGTGTCCGTTCATCTCACAGTTTTAGTTTCAGGAAAGCCTAAATTTCACCTGAGCAGGTGATGTTGGCAAGGACAACTGTTTTCAACTGCCGTTTCTGAGACTTCCTACCAACCCACGATGCATAAAGTCAGTTGTAGTCATATAAGATATAAATTGCTACAAAGGGGGAATGAGAAATGAGAACATTAATGTAGCAGTTTGTGAGAAACATCTTTTAATTTAGATGTCTAGACTGAGAGACAGATTCTCAGTGATCGGCATCAACTCAGGACAATTCAGTGGAACCTTTCCCATTTAATCATTGATGGAATTCCATTTAGAGGCTGGTAGACACAATGGGACTCTTGGTAGGATTAATTTTCAGTGAGTCACAAGAGAGTACAGGGGTTGTGCATTTTCTAAGGGTTTGAACAAGGAAAGGTGAACTTTTCTTTTTGCTGATCTTCTTTTCCAACTGGTGTGTGTGTATTTCAAATGCTAAAGCACAACATTTTTGTAAAAGAAGACAACTCCTAGATATTGTTATTGATATTTCTAGAACTGTACCACAGTACCTGGTAGATCAACTATGTAGCTGTACCGATTTTTTACAAAAGGGTAAAGCGTTTTAGAGTTTTACTGTCACTGGTGATGTAATGCACTGTATGTAGCAATGAAATATAAGAGAATGTACAGTTTATCACAACAAATGTATGTAATGATGTGCAATCTAGAGCCAGGTACATAGTGTGACATAGTAGCAGCATTTGTTTTAACTTGCATTGGTTTGGGTTTTATCTGAACCACAGTCATTCGACTCACTTTAATTTAGCCTCACCTCTCCTCTCCAAATAAATCACATGGATGGCAAAGACAAGGTGCTTATCATCATGGGAAGATGACCGCTGTGTCAGCTGCTGTGTTTTTTAAATGCTGATTGACCATGACCTGGACTTCGGCTTTCATCAAGTTGCTGCTAATTATGAAAGGATCTTGAGAGCGCCAAATGTTTGGTAGAATGCTCCGCCGTTAGCATTATTTTCCTCTTTTGAATCAGTCTCACACCGGGCAGGTGTGTGTGCGTGTGCGTTTGTGTGAGAATATGTGTCTGTGTTTCCTGTTTCTACTTTCCTTCCATGACAGCTCATCACTGTACTGGGCACTCCTCAGGTTCAGTTTCTTTTTCTCCTCTTGAGCATCAAGTCTAATTGAGACTGTTGAGCCCCCCTCCCAGCCATCCACAGCCCCTGATGACAGCTGCTTTGCTTGTTATTTTGGATGACACATCTCTGCGCAGAATGTCTACGCTTTATGAGTACCTTTAGAGTCCTTATGCAGTCTCATCAGATATAATCAAAACTGGTAATGGTTCCTGTAATTTCCCCAGTTCCATTTTCTCTCATTGGAGATTATGTTTATGCCCTAAAAAACACATATTGTATGTCCAGCTGCTTTGTTGTATTAATCAAAATCCCTCACTAAATTAACATGCAACATTAATTAATTCTGCCCTCCAAATCATTATTCCATTTATATAATACTGCAACATGCATATAAAACCAATAAGGATTAAATGGGCTTCATAGGGTGGGCAAAAGATAAAGCAATACAGTGCAAATCTACTAAAAGTCTAACACAGAAGGTAAAAACAAAAAGTAAATGAAAGACAAATATTGCAATAACAATATATCATAATGACAATCAACAAGCCGATTACGATTAAGATTGTTACTTTTCTATTATGTTTTTTCTGAAATATTCTGATCAAATTGCATAGTATAATTAATACAATATAATATTATACTGTACAATACTTATCGCCACGGATTTTCCTCATTATATACATTTCTCTGACAGAAATCACAAAAATAGATGAAGCCAAGATCACAATACTTAAGGAACTGTTTTAGGACAAAAATACTCCCAAACATTTTTTATTAGAAACGACATGGTACAATTTACAGTTAAACTGATACAGTACACTTGTAGCTGACTCAGAGGAAGTTATTGTCTGTAGTACAAGCTTCTTAAAATGTTATCTGTGAGAAGTAGACAATATATTGACTGATTTTAACCATGACTCACACATAAATGATCAGTTATCTTGAATTTTTTAATAAAAACAACTGGAATGTCTCACTTTAATGAGTTGTAATATCAGTGATACATGAATGCAGAATAACATAAATTCTGGCCCAGTTCAAAACTTAACAAAGTCAAAATCTACTCAGTGTCATGTGACGCAGCTTTTTATAATGCAGCATGACACCTGTATACAAAAGGTGGCGTTCTGATTTCACTTTTGCATCAAAGGCATTTGTATTTTTGTCTATTTCTGTTTGACAGATGAATAATTGTTTCTCATGGGTTGTTATGACAGGAATGGTATAGATAAGAATCACTGTAACAGGCTTTATTTGATGTTTGCAGAGCGTAGCCCCCTGTTATTCATGTCATTCTAGTCAAATGATGAACAGTTCCTCCGCCAGTAAATCTCATTTTAGGCTCTAATTGTAAATATAATGCGTATTGTCTTCAACAAGATGAATAAACAAAATATCGATATATGTTGAAATAAATTTATGCACCACGTCCTATACCTCCTCTGTGTCTCTGGGGCTTGTTTGAAAGTAGTGTGTCTTCTTTTTTTTCTCCTGCAGATCTTGCTCAGCCCAGCTTTGTGAAGTCCCCAGACCATTAGATGAAGGTCAGCCTGAATCACATGTGATTTCCCAAGGCTCTGGCTTTCGTCTGGCTCCATTTGAAAAGCCCAATTAACACATCTGTAGATAGGAGTTATCAGCTTTCCTCAAATAGCCCTGGAGTTCAGGATGTTAGAGTACGGCAGTGAAGATGAGAACAATTATCATCCCACTACCCATTTATGATCCATCTCTGCATCAGAGTATGTGTCAGAGAGGAGGAGTGAGTTAAAATAGTGGTTGCAGTTGATGGTGTATCTTCCTCTGTGAAAAGCTAATAAGTTCAGACAGTGCAAAGAGAAAGGAAAGGTCAGACTTGATACACCATGTTTGTGTAGTGCATGGAAGATGTCCTTTTTGATAGTCTGTTATCTGCCCTTAAAATGCTACAGCAGCCTTGTAGCAATGTACTGAGAGTGTCCAGCCTGAGCTGGCTGCACCCATCAGGGCTTGCCAAAAGACATTAAA
Organism: Menidia menidia; assembly: GCA_907169785.1. Lineage (NCBI taxonomy): Eukaryota > Metazoa > Chordata > Actinopteri > Atheriniformes > Atherinopsidae > Menidia > Menidia menidia. The sequence continues at coordinate 8,987,942 of CAJRST010010001.1, forward strand.
GCGGGTGTCATGACAAAAAAAATCCTACTTTACAGTAAATTATCAGTGAAAGATGTCATAACACACAAAATGTTTCACTGTTTCTGAAATTCTATATGAAGCTACACCAATAGGGAATCGGCTGAAAAATGCAGTTTTTTGCAAACCCTGCTGGGTTAAGCTCTAGCCCCCTTCCCCTCACACATAGAGACACACAACCCTGTTGTGAATCAGCGGTAGAGAAAATGGATGGATAGAATTGTTTCTCAGGGCTGGGATGTTAAACTCACAGTTGGGGGTCCATGTTGCTGGCCCGGAGAGCAGAGAAAGGCTGCTGGATGCAGCTGTCGCCATGAGCTCAAGTGTTAAATCCTCTCTGGTTACACGGATGTTGGTCGCAGGAAGAGACTAACACCAGGAGAGTATTCAGAAATGACTAACCAGGAGAGCCTTCACTGTCCTCATGTGCCTAATCAATTTTAACAGTTAAAAAAAAAATCCCTCTTAAACTAAAGTTCATAATAAAGTTTAAATCAAATAAATAATAATCATAATAATAATGACAAATAAATCAAGTAAAAAGTTCAGCTATAGCCATTTTGTAAAAGAAAGGAAACATCTCAAACTTTTTATGAACCCTTACTAAAAATTACAGATGTCAAAAGTCTTTCACTTTTTGTTTGAGGGGTATTTAGGAACTCTTCTTCGGATCCACTTCTCTGTGGGGATGGACTCACTGATTTTCCTTTAGCTTTTCCTGTTGAGGTAACACCTTGTGAATTGTGGGCTGTGTTCAGGCCATCCTTTTAATCTTCCCATTTTTGTCCTCCGGCTTTTCAAAGATGCTGTGATGTTTGCTTGCTGATATGTAATTTAATCCACCGTTAACTCTACCGGTGAAAACTTTCGTGTGCCACTTACTGCAACACTGCCCTGAAGGATGTATCTGCACACACTGCAGCCATGAAATCCTAATTCAACATCACCAGTTTGCAGGAATTCCAGCTTTTTGGGAAATTTAGATAATTTCTTTACTATCATGAGTCCAATCCTTTGCACACAGCATTATCAGTTCTGCTCATTTTAACACCATAGGGAACACGCAGTCCAATATTAAACCTCCTGCGTCACCTCAGCATCCTGCCTCTGCACCTACAGATGAATCACACCAACAATGTCGGCTGCAGCATGAACCGTTCTTTAGTCCCTGATACTTGTGCAAAACAGCCAGGGGGCTTCTGAAGATTCTTGCGCCGGAGAAGTCGGTCAGTGAGGGGAAGAACAGGAAGGAATGTTCTCGGTGCCGTCAGATGTGGAAGACAGAAAAAGAAAAGAGAGGAAAAGAATTGTTACAACAGAGAGGAGACAGGGTAGTAGAAGCAAGACAGAGATCAGTATAATGGGACAAATGTGCTCGTGTGTGCAGACAAAAGACTGTGTGTGTCCAGTTATTTACAATATGATATATTTATGCTTATATTACATCTATTAGGAAGTTTTGAGGTTGCTGAGGACCTACAGTATGTTTGCAGAGACGCTTGCGGCATGTTAAATTTTGTTGTTTTGAGCATAAAAGTATAAAAGACTGTGGTTGTCTGCCAGCATTGCTATAGCAACTGAGATGTTCCTAATTTAGAAGAACTGTGAAATGTTGCTCTTCTTTTAGAAAGCAGCCACCCCATTTCTTGCCGTGGCGGTAGTGTTTGAGCATTCCCTGTGTGTCTCATTATGTATGCTTTTGTGTTTCAGTTTATTGCACGGAAACATTTTGCTCCTCAATTTAGAGTGGGCGTGTTGTCTCCAGCTTGGATGACTGGTTGAGCAGGGAGGTGTTTTGCTGCATATGCACAACTGGCCTCCTGTCCTCAAGGACCAAGCACAGTCTCTGTGCAACACAACAACAGTCAAACTGCGGAGGAAGTTGACGTATTAAAATGAAGTCTGAACCTTGGTTTGGATAACTAATGAATCTGATAAACTGCCGGCAAATATTGATCAAATATTTCTCTTTACAACATGTGCTGAGAATATGTTCAATTCAATTAGGGTATTGATTTCTATCAAAGTTTTTATTCAGTTTTATCCAAAGCTACCGCATCTACTCCGATTGTATGTCCCTCTCTCACTCTCTGGACTCACTTTACAAGAAAAAAACAATCTCTCAAAACATAAAAGTCCAAAAGCAAATTGTCTGTGTTTAATAGCTCCTCAGATTTGTCATGTAGGTGGGTTCTTGAAGGGAGGACTCAGGTGCGGAGATGAGGGAAGACAAGGTTTATTGCAACAAAAAGTGGAAGTCCAGACAAAGTAAAAAAGCAAAGCTGTGAAAAACTGTGAGCAAAGTAACAAAGCAATAAGCAAACAAGACTGAGGCAAAACTATGACTGTGACAAAGTAACAAAATAAAGATGAACAAAACTGTGACAAAGCTGTGGCAAAACTGTGACAAAAAACAAACCTGGCGTGGGGGTGACGAAGGACAGACGGACAAGACGGACTTGAAAGCACTCGCACAAGACAAGGGGAAACGAGGACTATTTAAACACATGAGGGAGGGGAACCCCAGGTGTACACAATAGGTAATCATGACATGACGAGACACCAGACGTGACAAGATTCATCTTAGATATACCTCGGAAGCCTGCGTCAGTGCTATTAAATGGATCCTGAAATAAACACTGCTCAAAATCAAAGCATGAACAGCTGGTATTCATTGGAGGCAAAAGACAAAACAAGGTAAGACGTACACATAGCACTTAGAGGCTAGTTTCTTAATCACATGAAGTGAAATGCTCAAATTAGGACTCACACTGTCACAAATCATGTCTGTATCTTGTTTTCGTGCTTGACTTATTTGTTTGCCTGTCATGAAGAATCCATTTGTTCATGCTGAGTTTTGTTAATATCACTCATGAGCCTCCTCTTTTCCCCAAACCATTTAATTTGCATTCATACAAAGATCACGTACAGATATCACATGAAATCCTCCCAGCATTTTGAATCCTTATTGTGAACTGTCATGAGAGCTGAAAAATGCCACCCATCACAAAGCCAGGAAAGCCTGTTTGCCACAGAGATTACTTCGAATTATATGTGTTTGCCTGACATAATTCCCACTATAAATATCAATGAATAAACAAACAAAAACAGGAAAATATCTATACATTAACTAAATCAGAAGACTATACAGAAGAGGTCTTGATTTAAGATCTGTATCTTATCAAAATGTCCTTTCTGCATCCTCCAAGCACTCCCCAACATCACATACTGAACATCAGAAAGGATTTGTGGCATAGACAGCAGGAACTAAATTGCTTGTGTGTCTGCACAGACCTGACTCTGGCTGATATAGTGAACACGGCTAACATGCACGTCAGTGCAGGCATAATTAAAGCCACCAATCAGACGACGGTACTGACATTCTTTACTTAGCAAGAATGAGAAAATATGTCTCTAAAGCTGTTGAAAATAAGAGATGATGCAACAGAGGTCAATGTTCCACTGCCACTGAAATGAAAAGAGCCATATAGATATAATGAAAATACACAATTTCTAGTTTGAAATTATTTGCAATTATTTTGTTTTATATTAGTATTCTTTATGTAAATAAAGGTTTATTATTCTTGTAATTGAGTAAAGTTGATTTAACTAAAAAGAATTAAAATAACAATCATACCATCCACCCGATGAGACTTGTGTTGCTTATTTTTTGGGAGAAGGATAGAGTGTGGTACATTTAAGCACGAGAAACAAAAAAGAATCAGTAGATATGTTTCAATGCTGGAAAGCTGGTGGTTCAGTTGGTAAGACACACTAACAGGACACTCATATGGACCCCCTGTGCATTTTTTTTTATGTGTTGAAATCTTGTTTTGCATTTCTAGGGAATTATCATCTGTGTTTGTGAAACCTTTGTTTAATGTGCTGCAGAGAATATATGGAGAGAAGAAATGAAAAATAAAACAAGTAGTGCCTTGCTGCGGTTGACTGGCACTGTGTTTGTGTGCAACCACGGTCCGTCCTTAATGATGCTCTACGCGGTATCACAAAGACATGGTAAAACAAAACAATAGCTAATCAAGCTAATTATTTTTTGTCCTGCCTGTAAACAGCTAAGATCCCTCTTGAATTGTGGTAAAAACCATCATTTCCATGTCATTGCCTGTTGTAAATGGCAAAGGCCCCAGGGATGCAATTCAAGTGCCTCTAATAATCAGTGTTGTTACATTCAATTACACGCTAACATGTCTCTGAAACAAGATGTGCGTTTGTGACAGCAGAACTGGTGGCTCTGTAGAAGTAATCAATGTCCAAAGCGTGATGGGGAGGAAGCAGAGCCCCTATATGTCTGGCCGGACGCGGGAGGTGATTTCCTGCATTGTCTTAACTGCATAATTTAAATCGTTCCTTATTTGGCAGAGATTAATTCTCTCCTGGTAATATAAATAGCACCGAGCTAGATTTTCTTCCTTTATGGAAGCTCCAACTCAAGCTACCCTCCCTTATAGCTTTGACATTTAACCACCGGCTGAATGGTAAGAGACGCTTCCCATCGATGCTTTCATTTGAGGCCATGTTCAGTCAGCTCCTTCCTGTTACACTTGCGATTAGTGTGAATGTGTGTTTGAGACCCCCCTTGGTTATATTGATTTTTTTATTTACCAGAAAATCCTAAATTGGGGAAAACTGCTCCTTTGTAAGGAGCCCTCATGGCATCGCTGTGAGAAGAGAAAAAAGCTTTTATCCTTTTCTGGCTTTTTTGTGTTTTCTGACAAACAATGTAAACCGAATTTACTGACTTGCATTTTCACAATCAAGGTTTTAAGTTCTAAGAGGGAAATACTTTGTTTAAAAATGTAGTTGCGTACTTTAACCATACATTTAAGCAATGAACATCCAAATTCAATGAACACTGGGTCATACTTTCTTAACCTTGACACTGATTATATGCAGTGCTTAACTATATCCTTCAAACGTTTGTGTTCTCATGAACTTTTTTTGCTCCCACTAAACAAGTGTCCATGGATTAGTGAGTTCTAACGGTTAAGAATCTGCACCCCTTAGAGGATGTGAGAGGAACTGTATGTCACTTGTAATGAGAAAAAACTATGAAAATGAGTTTGTAAAGTTAAAGGCGGGGCATTTGCTCATTTTGATCTTCCTCCTGATAAAATTGTGCAGGCTTGTCTCAGAGTCACTTTCAGAACCACATGCACTGATAGCCTCCGGTGATTAACTCGTTTTTTAGGCAAAGTGGCAAACGCTGCTGCCCTTTGTGCACACGAGCTCTGCCTCACACAAAAGAGATCCTTGTTTTCTCTGCTCTCTGCCGCAAAAAGGCGCCCCAGCACAGGAAACTGCCAATTTTTCAAAAAGCTAGAGAAAAACCTACATCAACTGCAAATGCTATCTGTGTGGGAGGCAGTGGTGGCACAAGTGATATTGTTATTTAATGTTGAAATTACTAAATAGCTTCTATTTTTCCTAATTCAATTGATATCTATGGTTGAATATTTCTTCACAAAGGGCACATTTAACAGCCTTGTTGACCGACAGAATGTGTTTTCGATCCAGGTATGAACAAGAAGGAAGGAGAATTATAAGTCTCCTCAGAGCAGGGGAACCCAAGGAGCAGTCCAAAAGATTTGAGAGGAAAAATAACAGTCATCTCGGACAGAGTGAGACAGAATGAATCTTGAGTGCGACGGTACTGGCCTGCGTTGGGTGGAGTTGTTGGAGGGAGAGCAGGCAGGTGGAATACAAAGACAGAAAAGTCCTTTGGGGATTAGGAATGCACACTGAAGTGAGAAAAACATCAGTTGCTGTGATTTTACAAGTTTTCCTGGAAGTCTGAAGTATCTGAGAAGTTAAATGGGAGCAAGGTAAGTCTCTTCTAAAACATAGCGTGGAGGAATAGCAATGAGGTGACCTGATTACCATGGTGGAGACGCCGACACAGCTGCTGCAGGCCCTTAAGAAGGAAGAGGGCTGAAATGAATGGAATCAGTCGTATAAGAAATAAGACCACATGTAGTTATCTTTTAAATGTGCAGGCTGTTGATCAGCTTTATAACACATTCACAGAAACATGAGATATTAGTTTGACACTGAGGGGAAACTATGAAAATCATCATATTATCAAATTATCATTTAACACTTAATCATTTTAACCACTCTGTTCTTTATTTGGTTTTGAGGACTCAACATCCTTCAAATATAAAAAACATGACAGACAATGTGAGTTAACCTCCCGTGTGGCACCCATATCCCATATCCAATTTTGCTTTATCATATCATTAGAATTCTTTATTTTTTTGTCTTGAAATTATTCATTTATTTTTCACATCCTTGAATGAATTGCCCCAGAAACTGCATACGGCTTGTATACTTCATCGTTTCTGTTGCCTGGGACTGTTGTGAATCACTAAATGAACCCTCTGCAATCTAAAAGCAAAAAAAAGGAGCTCTGCCTTTCCCAGTGTGAACTCTTTCATCCAGCTGACCTCCTTGTCTCACTCTACATCAGCTCAACCAACTGCGACAGCGTCTCCTTTCCCCGGTGCTTGTTAGAGTGTGTTTAGGATGCGCGGTGCCCCGGTGCACAGACAGCTAACGAGGACGCTTCAGCTCTGACGTGGCCTCGCAGACACCACTGCAAGTCCCACGAACCATGGGACGAGTGCTTTGGGAACGTGCCTCCTAACATCTGGAGTAGACACTCAGACAGCAGTGACCCAGTACAGCACGTGTGCACTGAAAAAAGAGGAGGATGAATGCACCTCCGTCTGATATGATTTTTTAATGCCAAACTTGGAGCTGTGAATTGTAATAGAGCAAAACAAAAGTATTTTCACTTCTATTCAAATTAGTTTGCCTGGCGTCTTTTTTCACTTGATTTGAGAAGACATTTAAAAAAAGAAATTCAACTATTTGAACATTCTGAATAGACATTTCTATTACCATATTGTTTTGCTCCTGATGGTACAAGCAAAGCCCAAGATGACAAAACATTTTGATTAAAAAAAGATAACATGATCCCTCAGTATTTTGATTGATATGCATCTGTAACACTTCCTGTAATTATTCCGAGACAATGTTCCCATGCACAATTAGATGTTCCACACAAAAGCTATTCATCCATCCATCCATTTTCTATAGTGCTTCTTTCCAATGGGGTCGTAGGGGGGCTGGAGCCTATCCCAGCTGACAAAGGGCGAGAGGCGGAACACTCCCTGGACAGGTTGCCAGCCCATTGCAGGCCACAAAAGCAACTCATCGCGTGAATTATAGAACATTGCTGTAGAATATCCACCTTTAATTGCATATCATGGTGAAGAATTAAGAATAGACTCCAATGTAAAATTCTGATTCAGATCAAAGAGCTCACTTAACTGTGACATCACCCATCTCTATCATCCATGGTTGTATTATTCCTGTTTCTGTGTTCTTATTCTCTGCCTTTTTTTATAACATCATTCAATCTGTAGTATATATAAAGCTCACCATGTTGTTCCTTTTGATCTCTGTCCGCTTTTTTTATTCAATGATTCATTCATTCATTCGGTAATTTATTTATACCTTTGCCTGCTCCTTCTGTATAAAATTCAGCTTCAGCCCTCCACTCCTGTCTGTCCGTACTTTTTCCCCCTGATTACTAATTGCCATGTTGACTGGAATCCCTGTATAACCTTTGGTTTGCCCAATCTTTTTCTTATCCATGATGTATGTGTCTCCGTGTGTGATACTACTCATCGCATTGTAACAAAGCATGTTATGAATAGTGTTAGAAAGTCTCTTAAATGGTGTTTGGTGCACTGAGGAGAAATGTCGGTGAGACATTTACGTGGCCAAAAATAGAAAAGAGGAGAACGGAGCCAGACATCTATGTGTGATGCGTTTAGACCTGGGTGACTCATTTGCTCCTCATTCCTGTGAATGAAAGTAAGGGAAGTACAAACCGTACCTGGTTTCGCCTCCGGCATCTGAACACTGTGCCGTGTCACAACCTGCCAGCTCGGTGTGGATCCGGCAGAGGTCTGACTGGGGCGCCGGCACACACCGCTGGTTTCAAAGAAGTGATTAAAACAACTTCCCTGCAATCTCAAGTGGTTGCTTTTTGCATCTGGTGTAAACACACATGCTTCTGTTGCCAGGGTAATCTCGATTAATCAGCGGAGCCGCTGACAGGATATGACTGGATGTGCGTTGTTTGTCGTCAAAACCGCTGAGCAGAGAAACAGCTTTTCGGAAGCGAGCGCGGGGCCTGCTGAGAGAGCCATCCAGTCCCTGTCAAAAATAATGCATCATGTAAAAAGATGAGATGCTTTGGAGAAGCAGCAGCTTGGAGGATTTTTTTTTCATCTGACACAAAGTGCCAATCTGAGCACTTTGTGTTTGGAATAGAAAAGGAAATGGATTGAGGACTCACTCGTACCAAAGCTGCAGAGCAAAGAAATAATGTCTCTCATTCACGGTTTTATCGCTAAAAGGGGAGGCGCAGGCCACTTTGTTAATTATCCCATTGTATGTAATGTAATTAAACCAGCTCTGCTTGCTCTTCAGTTTTAACACATCATTAAACCAGCCGTCAGTGTGCTGACATTATGTGCAACACAGCTGGACTGTTGAGGTCACAGAGACACTGGAGGTTGGGTTCAATGCAATGTCACTCAAGAAAAAGAATTATTAAAAAGGCGTTCAACAAACCTCTGAAAGCGGGAGAGTATAAGCCTTATTTAGTACCAGAGCCGGAAGAGTGCTCCTTCACCCTGTCACATCTGAGGTAGTTTGTCTTCCTCTGTGGGACCACACTTCAGGCCACTACTCCTTCAATGTTCAGGATTTGAGAAATGTGCGCGGTTGTAGTCAAAGTGAAATGTTGTCCTCTTCTTTAGAGGATATCCATGCAAACAGAAAAGATAAAGCTATGAATGCCAGAGAGCGCAGAGTCCATTACTTTGCCTCGCCGACAGTGACTGCCCTTTTCATTAGAATAAGGGTTTGAAATCTTAACAAATTAGAGGTCTTGAAAAAATGTGAATGGGTTCAACTACAATAAAACCCAGTTAGTGAACATTATTACAGCTTTACAGGGAGAAAAAAACTCAAGGACAAACTACATCAGATTTACTTGTCGCTGTTTTGGAATTGCTGTTTTGAGTTCCAATTTTATGCTTGGGTTAAAAAAAAACATTTTAAACCTTACTAAAGTATAAAACCAATTGAATTTTACAAATATTAAAATGGCATTGTCCTTCTACTATAATGAGATTTGTGGTTTTCAGCAGTGAAAAAAATCAATGAGAGCCAAAAACAAACAAAGTCAATAACCAACAAGACAAAATGTCCTCACAACACTCAGGAACTGAATCAATAGCAATTATACATGCTAAATTCTAATACTCAATATGTATATTATGGATCAAGTTGTTCAGATGTCTGATTCTTTTAAGCATCTAGACGAAAAAGAAAATCTCAGTGAGAACAATGAAATCTGCATTTTGAGAATGAAATGATCTATTATTATAGTTGGATCAGATAGGGTATCTGCACACAGCCGTACTATAGTTTTGTGTTTTGCTTTAATCTTGTTATGCAATGCCCTTTCTGTGTAATTAAATTTAGTCATCCTGCTTAAGCGTGTCTTGAATGCTGGGTTGCAGCCCATTTTACAATGGCAGGCAACGGGAAAAGAGTTTAAAATTGAATCGTTCTTAAAGTACTTTGGCTTGTCTGACCACTCTTGCTGAGTCTTGACTCAGTTCGCCAACATCAGAGCAGATGGGGCAATGTAGGGGAGCCATTTTCAAGTGAAAAGCAAGCTGCTCGGCAAACATTTATGACGATCCTAGTGGCTGCTTGGACAGAAGGTGCACTTGAGGCACCTATAAGGAATATTAAACAATGCCAAACAAAACTGAAGAGGACACTCTCGCAACCACAGCAAACAACATGATCAGGCACCAGCTTTACAGTTCAGGTTGCCTGGCAGCAAAGAAAAGATGGGCTTTAAGCTGCCCTCCGCAGTGCTGCTGGAAGGATCACTGTTTCCTAAAGATGAATTTGATGGATGTAATCAGAAGTATTGTCCGCCCTGAGCGGGCTCCTTTCTGTCCTCGACAAATCTATTCCTTTCAGCGTTGTGATAATAATCCAGAAAACGCTGCAGTGCTGACAGCACGAGGAACTTTCATCATAATCACAGCCAACCTTTTCCACTGATAGCATCTGCATGTGTATCCATGCTTCCTTTTCCACTGCGCTATTCTTGCTCTCCCTGCCCAGTTTGAGGAATTTCTTTTCTTAATCTATACAATTCCTGATCACAAAAAAAAACAATCACTCATTGACCTGTGTAACTTATACAACATTTGATTATACCTGTGCATTACTGATCAGAGGCCTTTTGTCCCCCACCTTGTTTTCATAAGTTAAAAGTCCTGGCTAATTTCAATCAATGTCTTTTTCTCTAAATGAAGGATTTATTAAGAACTCTGTGATGCTACAGGAAGAATACCAAAGCTGCAGAATTGTGTTAGCATTTTCTTCACCTCTGCCCCATGTGCTTCTTCACATGCGTGAAGAGCTGCTAATCTGAGGCGCCCAGCCCGATGGGAGCCATGTGTGGCGTACAGTGCGCGCGCTTAAAATCGGCACCGCTTCCCGCTTCACTGATTAGTCCTGGGCAGTCGGAACACTTCGAAAAATGTGATAATTGTGTTTTCATGCTGTCGTGATGAGACTCCGTGGGCTCATTTTAAGGAAGGAGCTGACTTTCAGTGACATACTGCTTATTATCAGCTAAGTCTTTTAAGCAATACTTACATATGCTCACAGTGAGCACAATCTGATACAATTTGGATTGAAAAAATAGTGCTCTCAGTAGTTAATATCCTGGTTCATGCTAATACTTCAGTGTTCTTGTTAAGTCTTATTGCTTCTGAGATGGAAAATAAAACAAATTGAATTGCAGTCTATTCAAAGTTGTTGTAAGTTTCTGAATTCAGGACATGAAAATCCTCTTTCATTATTTGGTTAAACAGCAGGCAATAAAAGCATGTGAAGTACAAAAGTCGGATAGTTGTTTTGGATATGACACTTTTTCTCCCTCAGAGGACAGAGAGAATAGTCTTTTGTATCTGTCAGAGATGTTGTAGAGCTAAGTGAAAGCACGTTCTGAAGATTTCTAATTAATATATTGTTACTTTGAGGATCCCAATGTGCCTCTCTCTTCTATCAGTTCAACAAATGAGTTCTCTGAAGAATTGTTGAACATCTACAAAGGTTCTTCTACGCTGCACATTTAAGAAATTTCATAAGCCTGCAACATGCTGAACTCAGCACCAGCATTTCCAAGTACAACTGTCCTGAGATATCAGATCACTACAATTTGCCGGACACAGTGCAACACCCAATGTTTTCAGCATGGTCACTCTGGGGTGGTTCAGTTGGTTCAGTTATGTTTTTGGGTTCATTAGGATGCCGTGAAGTGGAATTAGAACCCAAGTGAAATCCCCTCTGGCCACTTTTAAGACATCCATTAAATTTGAAACACTTGCTTGGTGTAGTAAATTGCCCTTTTCCTCAGTGTGGCACGCACAAACACACATCTATCAATGTGTCCGGCCTGACATTCCCCCTCCTCTGTCTGTCTTCCATTGTCATCCCCCTTTTTGCTCTTTCTTTCTTGCCTCTCTTAATCTCTTGTTACTCTGCCTGTACTCTTGCTCCTTCTCCTTCCTCTGTTTTTACTCTTCTCTCTTCTTTCTATCTCCTGAGGACCACACCACCTACTCACATGAATGCATCTGCGTCACTCTTCCCTTGCAACTACGTCAGACCTACTTAAAGATCCTGGGGGGAGCAAGAGTTTTTTTTTTTTTTTACATTATACACCCTTATGCATGAGGGTGGGCCTGTGAAGTGTTGAGGAATAAAAAGGATAAAAAGCTGGAGGGAGATCGGGGTCCAGAGAGTTCTGGGCAAGGTTTGAAAGTGTTGCATGTTATCATCAATGGACTGTGTCATTTTTATTTCTGTCTTGTGACACATCTGTTCTATTCTGGGCAGTAGATCAGCTTTAAAAAGAAATGGTGTCAAGATTACAGTGTATCAGTGATTTATAAAAGCAAACATGATGCAAGTGTGTTTTTTTTTTAATATAACACCACAGTACAGTTACATTAGCCCCATGGGATAGCAACATTTTACAAACAACAAAACACTTTTCCTGGATGGGGCACAGCTTTGGCTTTGAAATTAATACCATGAAACAAGACAAATGGTACCTACAATATGAGTGAGTCTGAAACAGACTAGTTAAAGGTACAGTGACAGTCTGGGAGGACTCCAGACTGGTGCTGCTCTACAGTAACTGAAAGAACACAACAGCAGCCCCATAAACCCAAATGAGACGTTACATAATGTTCGGTTAGATAATAGATAAATGCGTCTTTGGCAACATATCCGTTTCATAACTTGTCTCTATGAAGAAAATTCACGAAATCTCTAGGGACATACATTACTGATGTTGAGAGTCATGATGTCTTTGTTTTTTTGTTCTTTTCACTTTTCCTGTCCAACAAAAGCGCAAAAACGGGAAAACAGAGCTGTGCTCAGGAGTCAAACTACAGGACAATACAGCACCTGAATCATAAGGATGTGAGTGAGTGTGCATATCTCTTGTTGATCTTTATTATTATTGCGCAAATTGAACAGTCAAACTGATAAATGTGTTTGACAGTTGTGAGGGACCTGACATACAAGCACTGATGGAAGACCGCCAGGCCATTGATTTTACGCAGAGCCACACACATCCGGACCTGCAGATCCCCATCAATACCTCCTAGTTATGTCAACGTGTACTTGAGTCCACCGAGAATAGCCTATCTTAACTGCTAATCGTTATTACGTGTAAAGGGATACTCCTGGCTCTTTTCCATCATCCCACATACAACTATTCCATCTGATATTGCTGATGATTCACAAAAATATTTCATCGATAGCGAATGCTTTTTACCATCCACGTACGGTTCAGTAAGAACATTCATCTGTTCAACGTGTTTACTTCTGTTGATCATGAATCATGAAATCATGAAAATGATTGCAAATACCAACTGCTGACCACGTCTCTCTGATGTGATAAAAAATACTACATTTCATTTAAGCTTTCAGTCATCTTTTGTACCTTGTGGCCCTCCTTGGTCTTATGCTTACTCATTTCATCTCGATACAAAGAGAGTAAGGCTCTAGATTTGTCTTCTCTGTTTACACCTTTAGCTATGCATTTAAAGAACTGGTTAACTAGTGTCTCTGTTTAGGCCCTGCATGACTCCACTGCACCATCTGTTCAGCTGGGATGTGCGCTCTGCTCGATAGGCTGCTGACACTGGTAGAAGCATTTCTGCTGAACAAAGTTTGTAACAGTCTAAATTTCGCTGAGAAACTTGTTCTGGAAGGAGTTCTTTACAGATAGATTTTCTTCGTCATGTACACTCAAATTATGTAATATCGGCGATCAGCCACTGCGGTTCAAGCCCATTATAACCATTTTAAATATTTTGATACATGTATGTTTGTTACATTGAACTACTTAGTTATGTTTGACAGATTGTGATACATCAGAGTCCTTTGCATAATTAACATAAGTCAATGGATCCTGGTATGGTCTGTAAGGAAGACACGGATTCAATCATTGTAAAAAGATTAAATCACGTCAGACATTAAAATTAATGATATGAAGAAGGTTACTGTCTCTCAAACTGCATTTTTATGACTGCCCGGCAAAGACAATAAACTTACATTGAGTAGGCTGCCAAACATTAAACAATTCCAAGTTCCAAGAAGTTGATTAAATGAGGCGGACATCACATAAGCAGCTTTTGTGGAGGGAAAGCTCAGCCATGACTTTGAAAGATGTGCTGTTATTATTGCCCTGGGGCTTACCTCTCATTAATTGCCTCTCTCTTATCTTCAGAGGAAAATGAAATCTACTGAGTTAGCGGAGGCGCTGTAGCCTATGATGTCGAAGTAATTTAACTTGTCATGATGCACAGATCTAGAGCAAACAGTGTCCTTTTGATCATTTCTCTGAAATCTTTTTTTCAGTGAAACTCCAAATAGAATTTGGGGCTCTGAACGTATGTTGTAGGAGTCACTGATCATCGATATAAAAGTACAATATTTACTTTCCTGTCTCTGCAAAAACAAAGACATTGGGTCTCTCACATTGCTTTCCCGAAGAGGCTTTTACATCACCATTAGCGTCAGAGATGTTCCAGTCTGCCAGAGAGGGATCTCATCTTAACTGTCAGTTATTAAAAGATTACCAAAAATACTCTGAACACCCACCAAGAAATCCAAACATGGAATCAGAAACTGAGTTCACTCCAGTTTAAAATAGGAATCTATGAGGAAATGTGTGGAACAAACCCCAGCTGAAGCAGCTCTGTGTTGTACTGTTGTGCTTTATTTGGGTGACTACAGTTTTTATATCATGCGCAGACTCCCTCTCAGTCTGTGCTCTTTGGGTCATGCCTTTTACCAAAAAGCTGTGGCTCACAGAGGAAGAGCCATCTGTCGCTGGCATCGATTTTGATGAGCTACTATAAATACGATCAGGACATATGTGACGGAAACACATACGTCTGCAGAGACTGAGGTGGATGACATCACAGTGTAGAATGTCAAATCTGGTCACGTCAATATTTACTGCAGTTTTCATGGTCCGAATGCAAATGCGGCTTGTGAAAAGTCAAACGAATGAAGTTAACTGGAAAGCTAAAAAAGCTGGTGATTAAGACCTAATCCAGAGAGTGGGAGAGCAATAATGGACTTCCGTCTCCACAAAACAGAACCATGTACCCACTAAACGTTAAGCTTTACTCACTGCTCCTCGCTGGCGGTGGATCAGATCCTCATCTCCAGCTCTGTTTTTCTGGACTACTTATTCCCCTCATGCACTGAGCAGCCTCATCCCAAGGTGCTGGAGTGTGCTGTGCATTTCTGCATGTCGGAGCAGGAAAGCGTCGCCAGCTGTGTCCTTAAGATTTCCTGTCCATCTTCTCCATTCTGCTCTGACCCATTTTTTTTTTGTACAGTTATACTGCTGGGACAACACACACAAACCAGATGTGTCCAATAGTGAATAGAAAAAAAATATAGGATGAAATTGTGGTTCAAAAGATACATCTGGATATGTCACAGAGATTGTTCAAATCCAGGACTTTTGTGATAGTTTGCGTGTGGTTGTATTGTTTAGAATGCCAGACTTTGAGAAGTTCAGAACAACAGCAACTGACCACGGGTTACTTTCTATCAAAGGTCAGATGGTTACTTAAGAATACTTTTGCTACACTGATATTTTTTTCTCAAAGATGATGTCCATAAAACATAAAACTTTGAGAACATCGTCAAAATTTGCAGATGTGTTACCCGAGCTGCTGATAAATAAATCACCTGGATTTGTTTGTGCAGGTGATAATGAAATATTGTTAAAATAAATTTTAATAATTTGATCATTTTCATTTAAATATTAGCTAATAAATATTGCATCAAAGTGAAGTGAATGAGATGTCCCAGAAAGTGTGAGGTTAACATGGACTCAGCTTTGAGACCATTAGGATTTATTTCCTGCTGAATTTTTAGATTCTAGTGATCATTCATCATTATTGAGCAAAAGCCTTGTCACACTTAATTTGGCAAGGAACTGTTCACACCACTAACATAACACAAATGAAAACTTTAAAACTACACAAACCCATGTCTTGTCCCTCACTTATAGATTCATGCATGCAGAATTCCGCTTATAGAGCTAAACCAGGATAATCTTCATTGAAATGTGTATGACTGCAGAAGGATTTATTCTATAAAACTCAGATTTTCAACATTCAGTATTTTTTGTAACAAAATCATCCAAATGGAATGGTGTTAAGCCTTCAGATGATGTGAGAATTTTGAGGGTTTGTTCTTCTTTAAGACTGTATGACTTTTTCAATTAGAGGCGGATGGATTCAGGGGATTTTCACACAATCACTGTTCAAATTGTTTGCCTTCAAGCATTTGTGAAGACTCCATGTCATGTCAGTTCAATCAGTCACAAAAAAAGACTAGTTAGATGTGGCAGAAGTCAAATGAACTGTTTCCAACTGACTTGACATTTTTTAACAATGTGGTTGAGGCTCTTTCAAAGCAGATAGTATAAGATCTGTCCAATCACTTATTCTTTTGTTAGTTTTTTATCGTTTTGTTTTTGCATTTGTCTCCATTTTCTCCAACAATTTGTACTCAAGCCTTCCAACCAGGCTCAAGACCCACCCTGTACATCACATAGCTGTGCCAAAAATGACAGAGCTTTCTGTCTCCAACAGTCAGCATATCCTTACAGGTCAGGGCCGAGGGTTGGCTGGAGCAAAGCCTAACTGCCATTGAACAAGAGGCAAGGTAAACTTTGGACAGGATGCCACGTTACATCTCAGGTCCCCAATGAGACAGACTACCATGCTTACTTAGAGTTCATTTAGACACACCAGTTAACCTAAAATGATAGGATAGCCTGTCTTATATAGCCTGGAGTTGCTGTATGAGTGTGTATGTAAGCTGGTGAATGTGGCATATGTGCTGTAGAAGTACTGTCCATTTACCGGGAATCCTCTTTCTGTGAAGCCACAATGCTGTCTACCACACCACACCACACACCACAACGATACATGAATGGAATTAATATGTGAGATAACCTTTTTTTGTGAATTTAGAAACAAACACACTGAGTCAGCTCCTTATGCACAGCCTCATACAAGAACTGAAAAGCAGCCATCGAAAGAAAAGTGAGAGCTCACTTGAGTGATCAACAAATGTGCCGATCAGGGAGATCTCTGCGACTTCTAAACAATTACCACGCAATTTGTGCATGCAAATTTCTTTCTCATCTTGGTTAAAATTTTGAGTCTTTATTGAGTGGAACCAACCTCACAGGATTTGGCGGCACTCCAAGCAACCTTCAACATGATTAAATGTGTACAGCTCATTAGGTGGAAGTGATTGAATTTGCAGATGTGCTAAACGTGAGACGTATAAGCCTGTGACCTTGCAGACGGAAAACGCATTAGAGCTCTGCGCTGAGGAAAAGCATCCTTCATATTCCCAAAACCCGCTGTGATCATTTTCAGCACAGCCGGCAGCCAATCCCAGCTGCAGCTGTGAGCAATTTCCCAGAGTGGTGACCAATCAGGACTCCTGCCATCAGAGCAGTTGAGTTGGACTTAACATCAGATGCATTTGTGCTGAAAGAGCAAAGCCTGAGGCTAGGATAAAGTTGAAAGAAATAAGGTAAGATTCTGGTTTCCAGATGTTACCTATAGCAGGTGGTTATCCAAAATTCTGCCAGTACAATTGCTATTGTGGGCTGATAGTAAATGTAATGATTTCTTTATTCTATTATGCCCAATGATACAATCAATTAGCTTTCCCTTTGCCAACTTTTTTCCTTTTTGTCGTATGTGCTTTGTGTTACCAACAGACCGCTATACCAAAACCGTGTCTTGGTAAACCTTTCAGTAACATTTGTGACAGTTGTAGAAACGGATAACCTTGTCTTCAGGTGAGGAACATAATTATAGAGTTAGAGGAAAGGAGACTTGCTGGATTTTTCCATAACAAATTCTGACTTAAAAAGGAATAAAAATTGCATGAGGATTGTGAGTGTTCGGCATTTGCAGCTTAATAAGCTTCCACTTATGCATGCAGGCTTTCTACCTCATTATATCAATTGATCATTGCACTTTTAAGTGGGTGGCATGTGGTGTTGACTGTCAATATTTTTTTCCAAATGAAAGCTATAAGAGCTGTGGAGAGAAACAATAAAAAAGGTATGGAGGAAAGATTACTGAATTGAGAGAGGCATTGCAGAGAAATGAATCATAGCCGCCTCAGTTTGCCTCCAGCTCAGAGCAGAATAACAAAAGACTTTAAAAATTGAGAAGGTTGTCTTCATTTGTTTTTAGTCATCATTAGTGAGGCCATCAAAAACAACTTGCTCGTGTTGCACATAGCAGGATGAAAGAGTGAGAAAAAAAAGGCACTTCGGGGAGGAATCTAGGGTTTCCGGACTAATTGTGGTAGCTTCTCATGCATAGTGTATCAGCAGTGTAGTGGCACTGTAGTGTGTCTGTAGACTTTGTGCAGGCAGAAACTGCCTCTCTGGGCAGCGATGAGGAAATTAACTGAGTCTAAGATGAAAAGGTTGGAGAGTTTGTCACCAACATTCCAACTTAGAACTGACATGAAAAAAAAAATGGTGTCCAAATGTTCCAGCCAGCCGGTGTTTGATGCAAAGAGCTAGTTAACATTGTTTGCATCATATCCAAATTCTGATGTCTCCTATCTTACGTAAACCCAATCCAAACCCCTCTCACTCCCATTCTGGAAAACCATTAAAAGTTAATGAACCACCACAAACGCTTGCTCTCCAGACTATAAATTCCATCTTTGATTATGATGACGCATTCAGGCAGAAAGAATCCCAGGGCTGTGCACAGCTGAGGAGGATTAGATGTGAAACCGTTTCCTGGAAGTGTAGACAGGGAAGGCAAAGATGAGAAATTATAGCCATGAGCCACAACATCACACACTGCTCAACAAAAGTTTAAAAAAAAATTCAAAAGATAATAGAAGAAATGGAAATCTGGGTTTTGAAGCACTGCCCTGATAGAAATGCAACATCCATTTCATTTGAGCATCCTTGATTGTGACAAGGCTTGTGTTTGCTATGCTTAAGTGCTCTTCCATCCACAGTGTAATAATATAACCAGTGAAACACTCTCTGTACAGAGCCACCGTCGTTTCACTGCTAACAATGCTGCACAAATAGACCAAATTCTCCAAATCTGTTACAAGACATGATTATTTCATGGTTTCCTTCTCCTGTCCTAATTGCAGCTCGACAGCTGCTTATAGATGCTCATTTTGCTTTTTGTATTTTGGTTTGTATCTGTCTTGTGTATATCTCAGAAGATCTGCCGTCGCTTTGTAATTAGGGATGGAAATGAGAGGCGAAGGAAGAGGCAAAGTAAGTGAGTCCTCAGTGTGCTATACAGGCGATGCATGATCTTAAGCTTAAGGAGTCTATTATTCATCATTTTTTAAGTTATCTTATGTGAGATTAGAGAATAAAGAGATTAGGCATTAAGTCAAGAGCTCAAAGTGCTACAATTGAATCACTCATACAGCCGAACATTCTGTGGCTTCTATGTTGTATCAGCTACATTATGTAAACTAGTTTAATCAGTGTATTCCACCATTCACATATATTTAGCCTTTGGCGGTTGGATAGATGCCATTCAAGTTATTATTGAAGTATCTGATCTACTGGTATATTCTATATAATATGCCTTTTAATCAAAAGGTGAAAAGTCAAAAGTCTTTAAATGTAGGTACTATTGCCGATAAATCTCCGAATTGTGTTTGAGCTATTTTTTTGCATTTTTTTTCTGCCTCTAATATTTTCTTCTTCTGTTTCAAACAACGACGCCAGGAAATGACCTAAGAGGAAACTGTAAAGCACTCAAAAGAGAGATGACCCCAAGGAGGAGGAAACAAATGATCAAACTGGACTTTTGTTTCAGCCACATAGCATCAGACTTTAGAATTATTCAGTTTATTATTGAGTTTTCAGATTATGTGACTGAGTTCAGATACTTAAGTAAGCGCAAGACAACTGCTGTAAGTAATGAAAGAGCATATAACTGGACTAAGTCCTCAGTCTGATGATGAGCATGAACAAATCAGTATGTTATCTCAAAAGTTCAGCTAGGAGCAGTGCACCTTTTTGCTACTTTTTTTTGTCCCATTTTCTTCCATTTCGTGTATATATTTGTCTGGGAGAAAAATAGGCCAAAACCTTCCCATGAGCCTCCGCATGTAGACAGGAATTAGATTTATTACCCAGAATGCCCCACAGGGGAACACTGTCCCATGCTCTGTCTTGGCAGAATCGATGAAGCACTGAGGGAAGAGGGTAGCAAAAGAGTAAGATGAAGAGGAGATGAAACAGCTATTTCGGATTACCGAGCACTTAGAGGGAGCGAGAACATCTTGTCAAGAAAATACAGGGGAACAGAAGGGAACAAGCCCCTCAAAAAACATGTGCAGCACAGATCAACTCGGGACCCAACCTGTGAGCAACAGTGGCATAAAACAGAAGTCTTAAGATTTTATTTAAAAGAAGCATAAGATTTCATACCCTGTCTTTTTAAATGTGGCTTCTGTTTATTTTTAAAACAGGAAACGAAAACGTGTTCTAGATGGCCCAAGGTGCACAGAGGGCTCATACTGCAGAAGAAGAGCTGAACTCCAGTTTTCTGGTCACAGAGAAAACTTGATTGTCGGTGTTCTGAACCAGCTGCAGTTGTCTGATGGATCTGTGCTGTGGAGACTTTTTCAGAAGCACTTCCAATCACTCGAAAACAGCTGGGGAGATTTGTGTGTTATGTATGTGAGTGACTCTGGTAACATTTTTAGTTGATTTGAATAATTCGAGCTAGTAAGATAGAAGAGTAACCAGAAAAAAAAAAAAACAGAGAGCTCTACATTTTACACCAACCTTCTCAGAGACATGATAACATGTTGCCCGTATGCCTCAGTCATTCGAGTAGGATTCTAACCATAAAATGTCTCAAACATACTCCAGTTTTTCAATATGTGCAGAAATATTTAGTGTTCAGTTTTATCAAATAAAGCACCTGGACACATTGTTAGTTCTTCTTTTCCCATTTTGATGACATAGCCTCACGTTAAATATCAGCCGTGAAGCACCTTCGTATTTAGCTAAAAAGAGTGCACATCACACACTTCACCCAGAAATCTGTGCTGCTTGCCTCTGACTTTACCATTTCAATTTGTTCCATCCCCTCTCACAAGTCCATTTTCAGCCACAGCTGGTAGCCGTTTTCACCAAAGACCACTGATTCCCTCACAGACCATTATCCTACCTTATTATCATTTCAAAGATCCAAAAGGATGCATTTGTGAGCTACACTAATGATTTTAAATTGCATGTATTCAACTTCTCTTACTGTGCACAGTTGAAATTCTGCAAGGTGGAGAGTAAATTGAAATGTCTTCCCTTTGTGTTAGACATGTTGGAATGGCGTAACTTTGGAAATTCACATGTCTCCAGGTTAAATTTGGTGAATATACTATTATCCTTTCCAGACAGAATTGCAAAGCCTCATGTTGAGAGAATCTGCAGCTGAGTCTGCTCTGAGTTATTTTCTTCCTATTTATGTGTCTTTGATATATATTTAAAAGTGAGAATGTTTGGAAGAAATGTCACATGAAAAAAGACTGCCGCAATTTTTCTTTTAAGAAAGAAGAAAATAGAGTGAGTTCATCTATCAGAATAAATGGATTCAGGGACTTTTGTCTTTATAGATGTGGGTATAAATAGAACATTTTATCATTCCTGGACAATCTTGTCCACAACAATTAGTAACTTGAAAAAATCAAGCATTCTCCTTAAAAAAGTGGAGTCCAAGACAGGTATAAAAGGATTGAGATTATTCAAGAAATGTTTTAGGTGACCAAATATGACCCACAGTCAGATCTAACGCCACTCAAAATCCATTGGGTTACAACTGCCATTTTCTGATCTTCAACTTTAATACCCAAGTGGTAACTCTTCTGTTAAAGAGCTATTCTCTGTTGGCATTACTGTAAAAAAATAAAAAAATAAAAAAATAAATAAATGGTATTTTTATTATTGCAAATCCATTCTGATTAGTGTGTCATTTATCAACTAGTGTAGTTGCTGGGTGTAGTGAAGTGTTGATAACCCACACAGTCAAAATACCTGACAAAGTGTTTTGATAAAGTATGGCCTGTCACTCACTGTTATTCACCAGATAGGATTCCTTTTAGTATTTCTTGTCCATGACTGACTATGTGAAATCCAAAAAAGCCATTTACAATCCTAAATACGAAGGGGGAAAAAAATCTAAAGATGCACGTTGCACGTTGTGCCAAATAAACAAGACAACAAAA
Organism: Menidia menidia; assembly: GCA_907169785.1. Lineage (NCBI taxonomy): Eukaryota > Metazoa > Chordata > Actinopteri > Atheriniformes > Atherinopsidae > Menidia > Menidia menidia. The sequence continues at coordinate 9,009,956 of CAJRST010010001.1, forward strand.
AGTATTCTGGGGTAAATTTCCCAAATTTTCAATTTTCAAGTTTTCAATTGCTAAAAGGACAGTTTTTGAAATTTTACAATATCAAAGAAAAACTAGCATGTAAATTGTTGAGTTGGATATTTTCAGTTTAACTTTAACCTCTGTTAGTAACTATGTCACTAACACAACTAACACACCATAGTTTCCTTAAATGTTTTTTATCTGTAATTTACACTCCCAAAATACCTCATTTTTAGTTATTGGTTCTCTTTTTTACTAAGTGGTCAAGCATTAGTGAAAAAATGCAAAAAGCCTTTTTGTCATGCCACAAAGAGCCTGACTGAAATAGCTTATTAAAACTGTAAAGCAGTTTAAAAACGCCCTATGGCAACTTCATTGACAAAGGAAGGAATATGATTACATACATGCCTAAATTCTACCATCCAGCGTACCCCCCCCC
>CAJRST010010001.1:9017772-9101493 GCA_907169785.1 Menidia menidia
TTTCTGCTCGGTGGATATTCAGGGTTTTTTTGGGGGGGAAGACTTTGAATATTCAAATTGCATCATGCTGTGCTGAAGTACATCTTTTGAAACATAGCGTCTTCAACCCCCCCCCCCCCCCCCAGCCCCCCCACCCCCGTCCATGGAGTTGTTTAATCCTATTGAATCACACCCAGAAGCTTTTCTATATTTCATGCAAAGTTTCCATCTGCTTGCCAGTGAGTTTCGCAACATGTCATGACTCATGCAGAAGACGTGCATTGCCAATGTCACCATGAACAGAAAATAGACCCATAGAGGAGCCATTCACGAAATTTGGAGGTTTTCTGCTCGTGAATCCGCTATAAAAGGGGTCAAATAATGAAATGACTTGGAACAGCCTTTTTTTTCTTTCTTTCTTTTAATAGTATTCACCACAGTTTACTCCCTTTGTGATTTCTTTTTGATTTCTATTTTTTTGTGTGTTGAGTAATGCAACTGGTGGTTTTTCTTTTTTCTTCTGCTTTTTTTTAGTCTTACAGAAGCTTCCCTGCCGTGGAGGCATTTCACAGAAACTGTAACGATGCTGGTCAGTTTAGCGGGTGCCCTCTGTCTCTGCCTGCTGGGGGCAGTTAGCAGTGACCCCTGCCTCATCATCAGCGAGATCAACGCGGACAACCCCAGACTGGACACTACTGAGTTTGTGGAGCTGTACCACACCAGTGGGCAGCGCGGCTCCCTGGACGGCTACACGCTCGTCTTCTACAACGGCAATGGCAACATAGCCTACAAGGTGCTGGACCTTAAGGGCCACTCTACGGACGACAGGGGTTTCTTCTTGGTGGGCTCGGTGGAAATGCTCCCCAAACCGGCCATCCTTCTGCCTCCCAACACGGTCCAGAACGGGCCGGACGCCGTGGTCCTCTACCACAGCTCTGCCGCCCGCTACAGCGAAAAGATGAACGTCACCGCGGTGGGGCTGGTGGACGCCGTCGTCTACATGACCCGCCGCACCGGGGGCGCCGAGGTTCTGGCCGAGATGCTGACGCCCGGGGAGCCGGCCTTTGTGGAGGACGAGGCCGCCCTGGAGGGGGACGAGTCCATCGAGAGGTGCCTGCTCTCGGAGGACCAGTGGGGCTTCAGGGTGTCCTCGCCCTCCCCGGGTCAGCGAAACAACTGCACCCCGCCGGCCACCCCCCCGTCCATCCCTCTGATCACTGAGCTGAAGCTCGGCGGAGGACAGGTGCTTGGGTTTGTGGAACTGCTGGAGGCTCCAGATGCGGGCCCTGTGGTGCTGGTGGTGCTGGATGGGAAAACGGACACGGTCAGTGTCAGCGTGAACGTGGACCCCTCCAGAAACGGACTGACCTCTGTGACCATAGAGAAGAAATTCATGAAAGGTCAGTTCTCTGTTCTCTGAACAGTGTCTTTTAACTTTTAAAATCAAGCATTGTGTGATATTAAGCTTTTTAGTTTTTCAGTTTGGCAGTAAAAGAGCACTCTATTGTGCTTTCCTCAATTGTTGTCCATTCACTGATTAATTCAATTATAAACTCTTTGTTCGTGGTGCGGTTTCCTCAGGAGATGAGTCTGGCGCAGTGGCCATTTACAGTGGCAGAGCTACAGACTTCCCAGTGGGGAGTCCACTTAGCCAGATACAGCCTCTAGATGCATTTGTGTTTGCTGGACCTGGAAACAAGCCAAGTGCCAACCTCACAGAGACGCTCATCCCAGGCAGACGGCCATACCAGCTCAGTACCAGGCAAGAAATGTTGATGTTTGAAAACCAAGTGGCCTGAGGTGTAGTTAAAAGAAAGACTTCATGTTTGTTTAATATGGTTTGCTTTCAAGTGATCAAGTTTTGAGTTATGAGCATTTTGCTATTGAGAGGAGGCGGTAAGCTTCAGTTCCTCTTTGATTCGCAGTGTCATCACAGTTAAGCGGTGGTCAAACATAGCCCTTTACCCACTACCGGTCCAACACACTGAAATTATGTTTGCACTTAGATTTTTGGCACCAAGTTTCCTTGACAACCCTCCTGAAAAAAATATCCTTTTGTTTTTTCACAATATAAAGAGATGAATGCACCGTGCATCACCAGCTATTTCTCATCTATCCTCCTATAATTCCTTTGTGGTTTGAATATGTTATCAGTTTGAGAGAGGGAGGCTTCTGTCTCAGCCGCTGTGGTGTGGCTACCTGGACCAGGGATCCTGGTGTCTTCTGGGAGGCCCCACAAACGCCCGGACAGCCCAACCACTGCCCCTGGCCAAAGATCTGCCCTCACAGTGTTGGTGAGTGTTTGAATTTTCCACATGCGTTGCATGTCCATTTCGACTGGATGCAGCGTGTTGTCCAGTTTATCCTTTAGATGGCTATAGGGTGAGCTTCACATTTAGCTCATATAGCCTTGGGTTTCAGTACTCTGATGCAAAATGTACCTTTTTGATAAATCATTTTTTTTGTTACTTCAATAAAATTAACTAATATTCCCAATAATTAAAAAAATGTTGCTTTAAGTTTTCATTATTGACTTTTATAGTAGACTGTATGCAGTCTACTATAGTCTACTGTATATTAGACCGTATTTCATCTGTGTGTATTTTTTCTTTACACAGCAAAGTTAGAATTTGTTTGATCAGAGTATTTTAGACTCATGACTTGTATTATGTTTTTGATTGAGGACAAATTATTATAAGAATTATGTTCTATTTGGTCTATTTGGCTTTTAAAGAAGATAAGGCTCTGGCTCTTTTATATAATGTATCAGACCAAATATAAGACTAGTTAAAACATATTAAAAAATGAAGCATTCATAACTGATTAAAGTTCAGCTGTTTATGAAACAACAACAACAAAATAGCACAACAAACAAAGAAAGGCTTATTTATTTATTGGAAAACCATAGTTTAGTTTTGACTCCTTCAAGATTTTACAGATTGCCCCCCCCCCCTTCACCAACGGAACAACAGAAAAAAAAAAGAAATTGTGAAATTGTGTATTGCACATTTAAGAACTAAAGATTCGTCAGAGTCTGGTGCTCCAGGAAGGAAATTAGGGTATGTTATTTTAAAACATCTGTTGGACTTTCACTCATTTTTAAATAAAGAAAGCCTATGGCTCACCATATGGAAGTGTTTTATTATTATATTATTAGAGATAAGTGTCTTCGATGGATCCGTGCTCTATCTATGTTGTTGCCACGTGTAGCTTCACTGAGAGATTTGCTCTAAGATGCACAAGGAAAAAAGAGATCTTTAGCAAAATCAAAACTGAATGGAATACATAAGTGTTCTGCATTAATTAGCAATACTCCTAAAGAGAAAGACGGAAAGATAGACTTCTCTCTATGTACTTTTCACATGCATAAACAGCAGGCAATATGACGTCTCTTTTGCACCAATATGAAGTGAGAACATTTTAGTGGGCTTTCACTTTCTGACAGATCTTTAATGAGCTCTTTGAAGAGTTCAGACTTGGTTTTAAGGTTGGATTTTGAAAGAGGTTGGGAGGCAAGGATTGGAGTCTGACTTGTAATTATAACTGGTGGAGACAAGAGAGGAGAGCCCCGAGCAGTGTTCTCATTGAGCACCCGGACGGCCTGTGGGAAGAAGCTACTTTCAACCCTCCCCATGCTGGTCCTCAGGCTGCAATCATCCTGATGGCAACACAGAAAACAGGCCATGATGCGAGTGAATCTCTGCCCCGGGCCGTCCGCTCCTCTTCTGTGCTGCTGGCTGTGTAGGAGTCCAGTTGGGAAAGCAAGGCTGACATGAAGGTTTTATTCAGCAGAAACGGAACACAAAAATACTGCTGTGCTCTAAACTCTTTGTCCAGGGGGTGTTTTACCCCCCTGGACAAAATTTGTGTCTTTTTTCTGAGTTTTACTTCACCCTGTCTTTTGCTGGCCTTGAGTCCCTGCTGTGGAACGCAGGTCACGTGACTTCTGGAGTGAAGGGAACGAAGGGTTGTTTTTTGTTTCTGCTAACTTTCCTCCCCGTTTGATTTGTGACTTTAAGAAGGCTTTCTTAAATTTATTTAAAGTCATTTTAAGAAGGCTTTTTAAATTCAGGTTCCCGGTTCTAAACTTGTCTGAGCCGCCTCTAAATTTTCATTGATAGTAACATTTATTAATTTCATTTTTTTGTTTCTCATGATTTGGTGTGAGAAAGCTGTGAAAATACCATTTGTATTTTCTAATAGGCTTTTTCTGTGTCTTTTCCTTTTGTGTTTTATGCCATAGTGACTCCTGGGGGTACAGATTCACCTCCTCATCTCCCACCCTGGGGGAACAGCGACTTCCTGATCAATGAGCTGAACACCGACACGCCCGGCGCCGCCGAGGACGGCGAGTACATCGAGCTTTGGCATCCATCGGGGCGCCGGGTGTCTTTGCAGGGCATCTGGATCCTGCTGTTCAGCGCACACAACAACAAACCGTACCGGGAGATCAGCCTGAGCGGACACTTCACGACGGCCAAAGGCTATTTTCTGCTGGGCAGCGACCGCTTGGTGCCAGCTCCGTCGCTCCGCCTGCCTCCCAACACCATCCAGAACGGACCAGACGCCGTGGCTCTGTACCGCAGCCCCTTCGGCCCGCCATCAGCCACCCAGAGGGGTATTCCTACCAAGGGCCTGCTGGATGCAGTGGTGTACCGACAGAGGGGGTCGGACAGGGAGGCACAAGAGCTGAGTAAGGCCCTGACCCCAGGCCAGCTGCCACTGCTGGAAGACCCCGAGGTTCTGCCTGACGACGAGGCTCTGAGCCGCTGCAGAGGCCTCTACCCCTTTGACCTGTCCGCCTTCTCTGTGAGTACGCAGAAATAAAGCTGTTAGCAATCAAATTAACCGGTCACTTCTGTTGAACGTTTTATCATCCAGTTCAGCTCAAAGCTTTGTACAGCAGTAGAGATTTTTTTTCTTTGTCACGGCCACTTTAAAAGCGGTTCAAGCACAAAACTTCCAACAATCGTTGCAGGTGGCCCCCCCCACCCCTCTGAGGGAAAACAGCTGCCCTCGCCCTCCTCCGGCTCCTGAGGGTGTTGTCATCAGTGAGGTGGTCAGTGCGCACTGGACCTCTCACAGCCAGCAGAGGGGCTACGTGGAGTTGCGCGGGCCGCCCATGACGGAGCTGCAGGGCCTGGTCCTCTCCGTGTTCGAGCAGGGCCGCAGCGGGACGGTGATTGCCCTTCCCCTGACTGGATCTCTGGACCACGAAGGCTTTTATGTGGTTGGAAATGTCACCGAAGCAGGTGAGGGAGGTGATAGAGGGACCTTTTTTTCCTATTTCAAACTGAAGCCTCAAATGTCTCTCTCTCTCCCTGCTTTATTCTCTCGTTCTGCCTAGATCAAAGCTTCCCGGTGGGCTCCACTGTGCCGGCCCGGGGAGCAGTAGTCCTGTGCTATGACCTGTTCAGCGTCTGTAGGGCCGGCACTGCACTGACCAATTCCAGCCTCAGGGATGTACTGGTGTTCAGTGAGAACCAGCAGCTGCTGTCCTCCCTGTCCACCACCAGGGGGAGACAAGTCATGCCTGCGCTACGGTAAATATCGTTTTTTTTATTTTATTTTTTAAGGAAAGCAGTTTCATTTATTAATCTTGCCCAAGTAATGGATATTTAGACACAAGTGCTTTTTTTGTATCAGTAAGGCATTGATAAAGATTATACTTTTATTTAGTTTAAATACAATATTGAATCCACTAAGTAGAATTTATCATCTTGGTAAAATGGTGGTTTTAAAGTACTGTATATATAAAAAATGCTAATTTGGGTTTCTGGCCTTTTAGAAGAGCAGTCTGAAGGCACAACTTTTTCTCCTGTGACGTAGTGGATTTGGTGCTTGTATTATTACTCTGCAAACTAGGCAGGCCAACAGCATTGTGTTGATCTTGGCAGCGTTCAGCAGATTAACCTTTTTGGCTCCAGATCCGCTTTAACATCAGGTAAAAGATTGTAATGGATGGCGTACAGAGACTTTTCCACCAGTGGTATTCCCTGTTGGGTGTGCCTTTCAGGAAAAAACGTGCCCTGCTATGGTGTCCAAACTGCTTGTGACCAAAATTGTGGATTGTGAGAAAGAGGCCAAGGCCACCAACTTGGCCTCCATCCCCCAGATCTCAGTGAAATCAAGCATCTGTGAGAATAAAAACAAGTCTTATTCAGAAACGCCACCCTTCAACACATGACAAGTCCCAACGGGTCAGAGTTTGTTAAACCCACACAATACGTCTACGGTGTTTTCACAGTTGTGAATGAAAATATCAGAACATTTGCTCTTTTACATACCTGTTCTGTGCCACTAGAAATGTTTTTTTACTTTCTAAGTGGAGTACTCAACACTCGGTGACATTGTCATTACGTTGCTGAATGAATTCAGCGACAGAGAACATTATAGTGACCTTTTTTTTCTTTTCTTGGATAAGTGTTCATATATGATACAGTACGATAACAAAGGAAGGGTAGGATGTTACCACGAGAACCGTATATTTACAAAGACAGCCATGAACAGAGGTGCCGAATGAGATCAGTTATTGTGCGGGCCTTAAGTTATCTATTTATACCACACAGGGAAGAATCCTTTGAATAATGTAGTGAGTGATTCATGTACCAAAGAATCGTTTACATTTTCACCATATTTATTTCTTTATAAGGATAGGTAAGTTTATCTTGGACTTTGTTACCACCATCCCCCCTGTTTGTGTTCCTTCATGGACTGTTTGTGCAGGTCAGTGAGAGACGGTCCCATCTCTCTCAGCCGGTGTTCATGCTGTGAGGTTAGGAGCCCCTCATCCTGGACCAGCTCGTCTCCCACCCCTCACAGCACCAACCTCTGTCCGAGCCCTGCCTTCTCCAGTCAGATCGACCTTTGTCTTGGACCACTGTCAAAAGATTGGCAAGAGCAGTCAGGAGGTAAAGCATCATAGCTCTGATCATTGGCAAGCTTGAAAATAAATTCAAACAGGAAATATACTCTTTATTTAAATAAAAGTTCGGATTAACCTTTTTTTTTATTTACTTGTTTCGACTTTGATCTGTGAGGTTTACCCATAGTCTTGTTTCTTGAGCCCTTGTCAACACTGAGGGGAAATATGTTTTACCTGAGAGGTGAGATCTCTTAACAAGTTGGTAACTTTTACAGTTAGCACTTACTGACTTCAGTTCACTTCACCCACCACTGAGGAAGTACACCAGATAGACTGCTCTGGATTAAACAAATCTGTTTATCCCGCAGCTAACAATTCATGCCACAATGGGAATGACGACACAATGCACCATACACGTCAAGTTTTAAAAGCTGACTCCTGGCACACTGAGGTGGAGACACAGGATTTTTTTTTTTTTTCTAACATTACAAAACTATTTGGGGAAAGTTTCCAAAACCAGCTGAGGGAAAACGAGCATTAACGAAATAACCTATGTTCTACACTATAACATTGACAATATAAGTGGTGGTCATTTGTTTGCTGTTGCATTTTATAGATCGTTTTACTTTTAACTACATGATTTTGTCCCTTGGGTTAACTTTCGGTAATCGTAAATTGATGATTAAGTGCTTGGTCTCTGGACTGTTCACATGATGGAATAAACAAAAGTGTGACTTTGGATCTTTTTGCCGTGATTAACAAACTGATACTGCATTTAGAGCACTTGCTGACAGTTGTTTCTGTTTATTGCAGATTGTAATAGTTTAATTCATGGGAAAAAGGTGGCAGAAGTGGCTGACTACTTGGAGCAGAGATGTCACTGTGGCATCTCTGCATTGTATCTGCAAGGTGAGGCCCTTTCAATAAAAAAAAATATATTATTCTCGTGTAAGACAACAGACCTTTGACATCTCAACCACATCGTCATATCTCAGGCCGGAGAAATGTTAAATAATCCGTCTGATTACCTAAATAGCTCACAATTGTTGACGATACAGCAGTTTTTAAATTGTAATGATAAAGCAACTCCAAAAAGATGTCCATCGCTCAGTGCTGATGCCATAGCAACCACGACAGATAAGAGGCGCTTGTCCTTGATACTGAGCTTTAACAGTCCTTCTATCATTATGTCAACTTGAATTCTTTATGTACTTCCAGCTGCTATTTCTAAGAAAGGTATCTCAGGCAAGTGAAAACGCAGCCTTAAGAATCTCCATCAAAAATGGTTCTGTTCGTTCTTTTCCAAGGAGCCAACTTCTCTTGCATGTCTGGGTGGCTGCGAGTGTGGGGAAACATCCAGGCGCTGTCGGACCACCAGAAGACCCTGATCCTCCAGACCTCACACATGAATCCCTCCCCTGCTCAGGCAGACGCCTGTTCCTCCCCCACCACCGGCCGCCACACAGGCGCAGGTCAGAGGCTTCTTGGCGACTATCTGCAGATCCCTAGACCGACTCACTCGGTTCATTCTGAAGATTCAATGTAAAAATCATAGTCTCAGAATATTAACAGAAGACACCGATGAGCTACATTGTGTCTCAGGCAGCATCTGTATATAGAATCTTAAAAGGGGCGCAACAGATTTATTAAAAACGTCCTATTTATTTTTCCAGTGTCTGTGTAGTTAAAGTTTTCCTGTGAAAAGAAGATTAGGCAAAAATTACAAGGGCCTGTCTGTGCAGTGTAAAGCAATATCCCACAGAGACGCTCTCCCTGTGTGTTTTATCCTGAAGCCTCAGGCATTAGAATGAAAATTTTCAATCACATAAAGCTGCAGGTCATTCCAAATCCCCTGTTCATTAATTTTATATCAATAATATTTTAAAACCATAGTTTTTTACAGAAAATATAGCTTTTACAGGCTTCTAAGCTTCTAAACGTTATTGCAGAATTCTAAAAATGGAAATCACACTGACTGACGTGCGAGGTTTTGGCATACATAATTGATTTCTTCTATGTTAAACTTGAATTCGTTTCAGCTTATACAGCTTGTGAGATACTTGGAAAAAGAAGAATGACTGGAGACCAAAGAAAACATTTTCATTCACGTTTATAGAAGCGGAGCTTTTATGTTTTCTAAAATGAAACATAGAGGCAGATCTTTGTGTAACCTATCATTATCACGCTGAATGCCCCTTTTTAGTCCAGTGGGAACCTACACACACGGCACAACAGGTTTCTCGAGTACAAAAGCAGCTTTCCTTAGGACCGCTGTGTTGGTAGTTTGCTTTCACATGCACGCATCATTAAAATCCAAATCGTAAAGGCGTGTCCTGTCAGCCTGAAAACATTTAGTCATGTATGGCTGTGCAGGTACAGAACTTAGACAAAGGCTTAACACTAGCAGCCTGGAGTCCTTCCACTGTAAGAGCACGTGAAGAGCAAAGAAAACCATTAAACTTTCCTGTTTGTTCCAAAGTTTTTGATTTACATGTAAAAAAAAAAAAAAAAAAAAAAAAATTTTTGGTCTTTTGTAAAAAACCACTTCTAGTTCTGTACTGTTTTCATTCGTCATCATTTTTTTATGTTTATGAGATGAACTTTAAAGTCTAACTTTTTGTCTGCCTCTCTTCCAGCTTCTGCCCTGGGGCTGCAGATTGGGCTGATAGTGGCAGTACTCCTCCTGCTGGCGTTAGGCGCCATTCTGTTGACATATTTCTACAGAAGGAGGTGAGGAGACATATTCCCCTTTCCTCTCCTTTGAACTCGGGGCGTTCACTGAGTTCTGGTTTAAGTTATCAAAACTGCATTTCATGTTTGCTTTTTTTGGGGGGGGCTAGAAAACATCTTATTTTTAACATTTGTTTAATTTTTTCTTGATTTGTGAAGCTCATTGTGCAGCGATGCCTGTGATTATTGCTTACAAAACTGGTAGCTGAGGGTTCAAACGGCTAATATAGCTCAGTTTGGTTGTCACCACACTCTCCTCAGCTGTTCTGGCCTATAAAAAACCTACTTTCACACATGCTGCTATTGAATTTACCATGACATATTTTAAAACGGCGCATCTCTTAATGTTAAATAGGGTATCCAATCTATTTTTGACCATCTTTTAGACACCAGTATAAATAATCCTCTGTTGTTTCACTTGTATTACGCCCTCTTTTACTCATTGTCATTCTTCCTCATAATTCACACATGCCAAAGGGGAAGTTCTGCTTTCCATCGCTGTGTATTGCACATTTCAAGTTAAGTCATCCCTGAACTGAATGACTGCCAATTTGCGTAGCAAGTTCCACTGTGCTGATTTGATTTTTTTAAGGACATGAGCTGCTGTTTTTTTTACCATTTGTCACTTCCTCCTTTGCCACAGAGCAGACATGCTAAGCAGTGACTCAGAATGTGCAGGTAGCTTTCTAAAAATATGCCGTGGAAGCACGCCCTTATTTAACTCCATCGCCACATCTTACACCAAGAAGTCTAGACCGGTTGAGGATTTTTAATCTGGAAGAATAATATATTTTAAAAATGTAAACACTAATAACATATAAATTATGAAAAAAAGGAGGGAAAGAGATTAATTTCTGGTGTTTTTGGAGAGGAATATTGGTAATTTAGTAGGCTGAATTGTACAGTCAGACAGACAAAGTTTCTAAAGTACTCCCAGAGTGGAACCAGGAGGAGGCCCCGGGCCAGAGCCAGGACCTGCGAGAGAGACTCGAGACGACTCCATTTATCTCTGAGACAAAGAGTCTGGGGATCTACGTGAAATGTTGCCCCCATGACCAGGACAAATGGCAGAAAACTGTTTGATGGTTAGATGTGGGCGGCAAGGTGGTGCGGTGGTTAGCAGCATCAACTCACAGCAAGAGGGTTCTGGGTTCGAGTCCCCGGGGGAACCAGGACCTTTCTGTGTGGAGTTTGCATGTTCTCCCTGTGTCTGTGTGGGTTCTCTCTGGGTTCTCCGGCTTCCTCCCACTGTCCAAAACCCTGAATGTTAGGTTGATTGGACATTCCAAATTGCCAATCGTGGATGGTTGTGTGTGTAGATGTGTTTGAAGAAATATAGCATAAAGATTACAACGATTTTCCTGGGTGTAGTTGAATCCAAGGACATTTTATCAGGGTTTTATTGCAGTTTATCAAAGTGGTCACAAAACTAAAATGGTCTGTTATGACCACTTCAGACTATGTTCAGTAATTCCACATGTTGGGATGCTATTGAATTTAGAGTTTAACAAATACTGACAGAGCACTCATGCATTCTCAAATTCTTCCCAGTTCGATTAGATCTCCATGATACTTTGCCAGCTCGCAGCATCTCAGAATGAATTAGGATCTGTAGCCGTTGAGCTGCTCTGGAAGCAAACACGGACCAGCAGCATGCACATTATCACTGCCTTAAGTTTGTGTGTCTTTTTATGTTTGTGTTCCCAGGCGTCCGCTGGACTATTCCACCATGGAGCTGAGTGAACATGCCGAGGGGCTGTCTGATCTATAATCCAGTGTTTTAATCAGCATGTGTCCATCTGGCAGCGCTTGTTGGTTTGGGAAGACTGAGCGGGAAACAGACAAGGGTAATCAGAGGCTGGGGTGATGTGTACATAACTGATTGTGCGGCTCTTCTGAAACAACTGCCACCAGAAGTGTCCTTCTCTGTCTCTTTGGGAGATCACTGCTGATAGTGACTTTGTTTTTGAAGAGTGTGACAGGATACATTGTGACATGTTGCCTGGATTCAGTGACATGAAATCTGGACGCCAAGATGGTAAAATATTTTTGGATGTAGGTACAATCTTTTCCTGTGAACACTGTTTGCCTGTCTGGAAAATTAAGAAGAAAGGGAGTGTTTCTTTTTTAGGTTTGTTTTTTTTCTTAAATACCTGAATGAGTCCTAAGTGCTTATTGTTGGTGACTTGTATATGTATAAAGCCTTTCAATTTGACCAAGCCTTTGATCTATGCAGGATGCTCCGCTGGTGTTGCAGTGATTTAACATCATGCTTTATTATTATGATATTAGTTCAGCTCACGTTTAATCTTCAAAATGAAGCCCGCTTCCTTTCCTGCGTCTTGTCTCGGTCCATACTAGGTAGTAGTCACTCAGAGGGATTGGTTTTCCCCTAAATGTGAAAGTCTCTAACTTGTCCGATTAGTTTCTAACCACTTGTTTGTGCTTGCTCTAAGCAGACTGTTTACATTTATCCAGATTTGAAAATGAGAAGAGAGGGATGTGTATAGCTGAGGTCCTTACTTAAATGAAGAATGTTTGTGATGGCATATAAAGCTGTTTCCCGTGTTTGCCCAGAAGAATCTCCTGTGCCTTTCCTCCCTGCTGAGCAGATTGCTCTGTCGTTACTATGGACAGTACCACTTTTTTGTTTCTTTCCTCGTCTGTTGAGTTGCACGGAAGTCTAGTTTGTTTGCATAAATGACCTCGGTGGGATGTTCTCCTTCGTCTGTTTGTCAAGCAGACTTAACCCTGTGAAAATGAAACTAATTAACGGTGCGTTAACAGAAGTGCTGCTGCTTCCATGTGACTAGTTTCTTTTTAAAAGCAGACCAGCAAAGACAGATTAGGCCTTTTTGGGTTTCGCTGTAAAGAAAAAAAAAAAAAGGGTTCCCCTTTGTTGTTTCTTATGCATTAAGATTAAATGTATTTTAATGTAAACTTAAATATTTTACATTTTGTGTAATATGGTGTCTGTAAAAAGCAAATGTTGTCACTCTTGATTGAAATGTCCTGAACAAGCTAGGGGGTTTAAAAAAAGAAAAAGTTTGAGTGAACACAGTTTAGTACGATACTTTCAGGTGACGCCATGGAAGTTTTTATCATGTTTTTTTTAAACAAATTTTCCACCTATAGCTCAAGTTCATTGTTACAAAAATGTTACAAATCAGTAAGAGAAAACAGGAATTTACAGATGTTTTTCACTGTCCCACACAGAGAACTCACACACTGAACAACATGTAACATGAAACACTGGAAAAATCTCCAGAGGTCAAGCCATTTGGTCCATTCTTCTAATGTCATGCACATGTTGAAATAAACTATTTTCTTAAATGTGCAGTAAGGTTTTTACCAACTGCTTTGTCACATCTTTGTCTGATGTCTTTTTTTTTTCTCCTTTACTTGACACACCAGCCACCATTTGCAATGGACGGTGTTCACAGTTTGCTCCTTTGCTTGGTGGCAATTTGTCTGGTATCAACAAAGAAGACTCAAAAGTTTTCGATAACGGACAGTTTTATTCCCTTTCTTCATTTGACTTTTCTTTTCATTTAAAAAAGGAAAAAAGACAGACGTCCAAACTTCTTGGTTGTGTCCACTTTTCTCCGGTTGCCGTGTATTTGCAGTGCCTTTGTGTTTTGCTTCATCTAGTGTTGTCTGTCATTTCTACACACGCCTGTGGTTTCACACCATCTGCAGAGCCCGAGTACCGGTCTGAGAAGACTGAAGCTCAGCAGAACTTTCTGCTTCAGCTTAACCTCACGTTGCCTGCACAAGTACATAGCATGAGCCCTTTCTTTTTTTTTCTCTCAACCTGCTAACCACAAGACAGGAAGATAGACAGGAAGATGCTGTAGCATGAAATGATGTCTTCAGTGCTGACTGCATGCTGCCGCGAGCTCATGCGCCATCCGGTCTGCTCTCATCTATTTCGATAAAGTTTAGTCTCCTAATGTTCCTCTGCTTATTATTTACCATCCTGTGTTTCATGAGAATAATGGCGTCGACATACAAGTTGCCGGTGAATTTTGTGATCACCATCTTCAGACAGTTACAGCCATCTTCAACAGTCCTATGGTGAGTAAGTTGTTTTTTTGTTTTTTTTTTGTTTTTTTTTCTGTTTTCATTTTCTTGTTTTTGGTTGTCCTTGCTGATCAAGCCTAATTTGTGCAACATGCAGTCTTTACTGCACTTGGCTTTAAAATATGGTTAAACTCTAGGGCCAACTTCAAACACGGCGATAATATGTGAACATGTGTCATGAATTTCTGTTGGTCGGACTTAACAGCGGAAGTTGGTAAGCTGCCTCCAACTCGTTTGAGGTCTAACATTTTGAATTTGGCTTCCTTTGTAAGAAGCTGAAAACTGAACAGGAAAGCATTTGCAGCTTCCTGTTAATTTCAGTGAAAGTCTAGTTTTAAGTGGACATTTCTGTCACCCTGTTTTTATTTGGATGTTAAGGGAAATAAAAGGCATTTTACCCATGTATAGGTGAGTTACAGACTGACATTGGGAAAAACATGCCATACTGAGAGATATACATAGTGTAGCTGTGAGTGTAGCTGTGAATGTAGCGAATGGGATTATATTGAAATAATTGTTCCCTTCCAGGTTTAGAAGTTAAGTGAATGACAAACATAATGCACCTTTTCATTGTTTTTTAGAAATATTTAGACAAAATTATTTAGTTGCTTATAGAGCCATCTCTTGTCACACAAAATGCTCATTTACAGTTGGCCATGAGGCCGGTTAACCCAGGCTTACTTTAGCTCATTCCTCTTCACAACTTTGTTCTTGTTTATGAACGTTCTTTGCTGCCACAGCATTTCAATCAAGCATAAAATGACTTAAATCGGTTTATTGCATCACAATGTTTTCCTTCCCGGCTGTTCTGTCCTAGATTTGCTACTGTGGTTCGGTCCATGATCCCAATTTAAGACTGAATTTCAGCCAAGCTGTAGCCGTCAGACTCATACCTTAGATTTGACCTGATAACACTTTGGTTGGTAGAGTTCATGGTTTACTCCGTGACTAAAAGGTGGCAGTCCCAGTGGCTGCCACCGTAGCTTAAATCATCACCCCTCCACCACTTCACCTGACAGTTGGTTAGGTGTTTGTCTTGATATGCCGTGTTTGGTTTCCACCAGGCATGATGTCGTACATCATCTTCACTTTGGTGTCATCTGTTTTAAGGAAGTGGTTTTAGAAGAGTTGAGGTTTGCTCTGAAAAAGTGTACATAGCTAAGATACACTATGCTTTTTTGTATTTTGAAAGTCATTTAGCCAGAAATCTTAATGGTTGCTACACAGGTAGATTAGTTTTTTAGTTTACTTTGTATTTGAAGAATATCATGTACCATTTCTGTTTGGTTTTTTATCTAAGATTACCTAATCTATGTATTGTATTGATGCATTTTTCAAGATCTAAAGTTCATGTGATGTCATAATCAGGCTATTGTATGCAAAGGAAAATATAAATCTAAAGAAGAAGGCAAAAGTTTCTTTACAAAATATAAGGAGGCTGTACTTTCCAATAATTTTCTTCAGTTATTCTGGAAATAGACTTATTAAAGTATCCATGAAATACAGGAGGCATTCAGTCCAGAGAGTATAATGGCATTTTTTTTATCAGCTTTACATTACGTCTTTGCTCCGTTAAATAACTGCTTTTTGTATGTAGACCTAAGCAGAACATCAACGTCTAAAAGCATCAACCTTTTTCATGGAGAGAAGGGAACATTATGATTCTATCATGGACCGAAGCAAGCGCATCACGTGGCAGGCCGACTGCTACGTGGATCTGCAGTCCACATCCTGCTCTGCTACCGCACAAGCACAAGCAGAAGGTAAGAGCTTTAATGTGCACGCTTTGTGTTCCCTCCAACCTACAGTGGCAAAGATGCACTCTTCTACTGGAACATTAGCAATCATGGACGATAGGAAAGATAAGGCCATTTTGTGGTAGTGCAATGAAATCCAGTACCTAAATTTATTCAAATAGTTTCTTCAAAGAAAATGTAAAAGAAGTAAAAGAGACAAGTACAAGAAGCAAACACGTGACCATGCATCATTATTATTAAATCTGTCTCTTTAATTATCAGTTGGCAGCATCTTTCTGTCATATATTGTTTTATTAAGAATTCTGTGCTATTGTGGCATGGTTGTATTTACACCTGAATTCCCGAAAATGTAATCTTTCCAGCACATAGTTGTTAAAGGATGATTACTTTTAAAATATGGCATAGCTCAACAGATTAATTTTAATGTATGAAAAAGGACTAGTCTCAATGAACTATACTCTATGCATTTAATAGACATTGGGCATCTGAATTATCATGGTGGGAAAAATTAGATTTGTACTTTCCTGCTTAGAGAAAGTGATGACCGATGTCATTATGCTCAGCGTGTTTATTTATTACTTTCCTGGAGTAAACCATAAAAAGGGTTTGAAGGCTCACAGGCGTTAAAGATACTTCAAGCTTTCAAGCCACACATCCAAAATGGGAACATGCTAGCTGCTCACACAATGGCCTTCGCTGAGTGTAAAACTTAGCACGTCGATGTGACCCTGTAGATCTCGCCTCCACAACTGTTAGATCAGTTTGTGATAAACCGAAAAACATGAAAGTGATCTAAAAATTAGATGTTTTCTCACATTACACTGATCCAAACAGACCGCTATGAACAACCAGAGGACATAACAAAAATAACAGTGCTCACATGCTGATGTGATCACTCTTCACATTTGTTTTTTTCCCCATAGACTTGACTTGATCAACAAATCTAACTCCATATATTTTTATGGACAGTTTACTGTTATCATTACATTTTCAGACCATTTTTAGAAGCATGCAA
This sequence comes from Menidia menidia, assembly GCA_907169785.1. NCBI lineage: Eukaryota > Metazoa > Chordata > Actinopteri > Atheriniformes > Atherinopsidae > Menidia > Menidia menidia. The sequence continues at coordinate 9,034,202 of CAJRST010010001.1, forward strand.
TGTGTGAGGAGAACAGAGAGATGAAAACAGTTCAAGACAAAACGGGTGTTTCATCTCAAGGAATTGTGTTTCTCTCTTAACTTCAGATCTGAGTTGGATCCAAAAACACCAAAACCAGTTACAAAGCTTCATTACGCCTTGCTTCCTGGAGGAGATGTTAACCCACCTGAGAGAGGTGGATGTGCTCACTTCATCTGAGGAGACGAACATCAAGGAAGCAGGCCACTTAGGGGACCAGATTAACACGCTCACCGCTATTGTCGGTGCCAAAGAAAGTCAAGGCTCTGATGCCCTGCAGGGATTTATAGAGAGCTCCAATTCTCTGGTTGCCCAGCTCATCATAAACCATGGTGAGTGTTCACTTACTTTCGATTTGCTCTCTTTGTTGCTCCGTTTTTTGAAAGGTAAAGGAAAATGGCTCTCAGCGGGTAGTTTAAGCGTTTATGAGGCAAAGTACCAGTGGTAAATGGTTGCTGCTGCTTGGTTAAAAAATACTCTCGGCGTCAAATGATTGTGTGCTTCAAGCTGTTCAAGACTGTTGTATCCACAGTATTGAAGTAACACACTGAAAATCATTCTCCTATTCAAAAGTTTGCTTGTCAAATGCTTATATGGTCTTTTGTTGTTTCATTTTTTTGTTTTTTCAACTGCAGATAACGTAGTAAAGAAGCACAAGGAGGTGCTGTTGCGGCGATGTGAACAGTACCGAGACAGGGACTCGGTGAGCTGCCCCAAACTAAACATCTCCTCAAGAACCCTAATGATGGTTGATGGACTCTCTGACCTCCAGCAAAAGGAACACGACCTGATGCAGGTGGGAGTGACTCGAGGGGGACAGAGAAATCACCTCAGACAGCTGGGGTTGGCCAAGCTGTTCGAACCCCTGACGCGGGTCAGTTTACCTCCCAGAGTTTCCCTCACAGTTGGGGTGGCGGGTATCGGCAAGACGACCTGGGTACGACACTTTATCCGACAGTGGAGTCAGGGGGCCATCTGTACAGACGTACACTTTGTCTTACCCTTCACCTTCAGCGAGCTGAACTCCCTGGAGAAGCTTTCAGCCGAGAAGCTGGTCAAGATGGCTTTCCCTCATTTGGAGGAGCCCAGTTTGGTCCTGAGTAGTGCCTGCCGCACTCTGCTCATACTCGATGGTTTGGATGAGTTTCGCTCCGTTTTGAATTTCTCAGATGCAGCCCCATGCGACGACCCGAAGCGAGAAGTCTCTATCGACGACCTGATCACCAACATCATCCGAGGGAATCTCCTCCCCGATGTAGGTGTGTGGCTGACCTCCAGGCCGGGAGTAGCTGCCCTCATACCTGGAGGACTGGTCGACAGGGTGACAGAGATCCCAGGGTTCAGCCCTGCAGACATCCAGGTCTTCCTGAACCATCACTTTTCTGAGAGGGATTTTGGCACCATGATATGGTCCCACTTGGAGTCCAATAAGATCTTAATGGTGATGTGCTATATACCGAGCATCTGCTGGATGGTGGCCGATACCTTGTTGTACAGCATGCAAAGTGGAAGTCAGGATAACCTTCCCAGGACCTGCACCGAGCTTTTTGCCCATTTTTGCTCTATGAAAGCAGAAGTAGGCGAACCGAGAGGCAGGGAACCTCTAAAAGCTGAGCAGCTTCATGGGAGCAATCGTAAACTGATGGGGAACCTTGGACGACTTGCATTCTATGGGCTCATCAAGCACAAGTACACATTCAGTGAACAGGATCTCAGGGCCTATGGGATAGATCTGTTGTTAACCCAAAGCAGTCTGGGCTCTGGAGTTCTTATTCGGGGAGAGTCTGCCATCCACACAACTTACAGATTCACACATTTGATCCTACAGGAGTTCCTTGCCGCTACATTCTACCATGTTTCCTCAAAGCGGGCCATCTTTGACTTGTTCTCAGAGAGTACCATGTCATGGCCAAAGATTGGGTTCCAAAATCACTTCAGAAGTGCCTTTCAGCACTCGCAACAAGCTGAAGATGGTCACTTGGATGTGTTTGTTCGCTTCCTGACGGGCCTGCTGTGCCCAACGGCGCTAAAACCTCTGGCTGGGCTCCTGGCTATTGGGAAAGACGATGGCAGTCAGAAGACATGGGCGGCTGGGTTTTTGCAAGATCTTTTGGCCAGCGGAGGTGCCGTGGTATCCCTGCGTTCAGTCAACCTGGCTTATTGTTTACAGGAATTGCAAAATTCCGAGCTGCTGCGGAGTGTAGAAGAAGACCTGCGGCACGGCAGCTTGGCGGGAAAACTGACGCGGAGTCACTGTGTGGTGCTAGGTTTCCTGCTCCATGTCTCCCCAGTGTGCAGCGAGCAGACCAACCTAACAGGCTCTCTGAACTGCACAACAGTTAAAAGCCTGCTCCCACAGCTGCTGTACTGTAGTCACCTCAGGTAAGCTCTCTTAAGCATTAACGCTCAGGTGACAGTTTGAAAAATGAAACTTGTTTGCTTACCGCTGAACAGGTTGGAGAATAATCACTTCAAAGACGATGTCATGGAGCTGCTAGGAAGCCTCCTGAGTGCTAAAGACTGCCACATCCAGAAAATGAGGTGAGATCCCATTCAAATTAGAATTTCTTCTCAAACCAAGTGCATGTTGCAGTCCAACATTTTGAAACCACTTTGTCCCATTAGGTAGTTTGATTGCTCTGACAATGACACAACCCATTAATTATTATCGAGTATCAGCCGTGCTGATTACAATGCTTTTTAAAGCTCCAGATTGGTCATCGTGTGATTAAAGGATTGGTGCAGAAATGAGAAACGCAACTACTCTGGATATATATAAGTATATATATTTATCCTAAGTGATTACTTCTTCTTTTGTTCATCCCCTCAGTTTGGCAGACAATGCAATCAGCAGCAAAGGTGCCAAAGCTCTGAGCCGAGCCCTCTTGGTGAATCGCACGCTAACGTCTCTCAAGTGAGATTTCTTTCTTACCTGGATCTAACAGAAGTTTGAGTTCACAACAAGCTTTGTGCTTCTTTTGCTACACTTATTCTTTATGTGTATATAGATAAAACAGACATTGCTACTTAGTATTTAGTTATTTTATGGGATTTTAGATTCATCATATGGATCTATTATGCTTAATTCTGTTTTCTTTATGTTTGTGATTCTATTATTCAGCCTACGGAGCAACAACATCGGTTCGAAAGGCGCAAAGTTTCTTGCGGAGGCTCTCAAAATGAATCAAGCCCTGATGTCAATAAAGTCAGTGCAGCTGTACAAAATGTTTTGTTTATGCACTAGAACGTCTTAAAAAATGTAGTCAAGGAAAATATAAAGTTATTGGAGGTAATCCGTTCCATTTCCCTGACCACTCATCAGCTTCCAGAGTAACGTCATCGAGGAGGAAGGTGCTCAGGCCATTGCAGAGGTACTGCAGTCCAACCGCAAACTGGTATCTCTCAAGTAGGTCCTGCAGCATTTTTCATTAGTTAAGTATATATTTAGCATATTCTATGGAATTTTGATTACATTCTCTTCCATGTATCTCTAATTATAGTTTACGGAAAAATGCCATTGGAGCACGTGGAGCACAAAGGATTGCAGATTCACTGAAGAAAAATCAGACTCTTACAAAGTTGATGTAATCAGTTTATATATACATTTCTTCTACTCATCTTTGAATCAAATTACTTTTGTATGACAGTCAATTAGATCAAAATATCTCACTTTAATTGTTGCCTTGAGCTGGAGGTCTATATTAACATTTTAAAAAGCTAGTATGTCAGTCATCGAGATCAAGATCTATAATTTGACACGATAATTTAAATAGTAGAAGCAGAATGTAGTTATGTAGAATTAATTTAAACTGCAGTATATCACTGCTGAAGGCAATTTAAAAAAATGTCTTTTTGATGTGACATTTGTTACTTGAAACATCTCTGAAATAATTTGACGCGTGATCAGAAATGTCCGCAACGGTTGCAAAAAAGCTATCTTAACAGCATGCTGCAGATTTATCAACCATTAAAATGCTTTTATGTCTAAAGATAGAAAAGAAGCCCTAACATGCTGATCAGCGGCTTTGCTTTTTTTTTTTCTTCTTCTCCTTTTCAGTCTTTGTAGTAACCAGCTCGGGGACAAAGGAACAATCGCCCTGGCTGGAGCTTTGACTCTCAACCACACTCTGCTCTCACTCCAGTCAGTGCCTTCTACTCAGTAGTGCTATTCAGCCTGATCATTTTCATTATGAGACATTCATGTGTACTGCTAATATAATTTGGCAACATGGGGAGCTGCTGGGATTCTAAAAGCATGGAACAAAATGGGGAGCTTTTCTTTTATGTTGTTCATTAAAGTGGCATCTAACTTTTATTTCTCCTTAGACTTCAGAGTAACTCCATCAGCAACAGGGGAATGACAGCCCTGACCAAAGCCCTCAGGCTCAACAGGGGCCTCGTCTCCTTGAAGTAAGCCATCATTGAGAAACCCTTTGCTCTGTGGTTAGATTTTAAAATTATGCCACTCTCGCAACTCTCCCAATTTTAATTTCCCTATGTTTTTCCTGCTTTTCAGCCTGAGGGAGAACTCGATTGGGGTGGAGGGAGCGAAGAACATGGCCCAAGCCCTCAAGGAGAACAACTCCCTGCAAGACCTAGAGTGAGTCATCAGGGCAGTGGAATATTTTCAAACCATACAGAATGACCCAAATATTGTGTAACTGACTTCTCTAAACTAAAGTAGATTTTGAAAGTGTACTGTTTTAAAGTACTTTGACACTATTCTGACATTATTCTATCATATTTAATGCCTAACAAACAGCAACTCCACTGTTCCAATGATAATCAGAAATAAGTGAGTCTCTTTTTGTATCTGTCAATGTTTACCATTTCTGCGTGTGTGTGTGTGTGTGTGTTGTGTGTCATGTTTCTGCATCGTAGTCTCACAGCCAACCTGTTGCATGATGAAGGGGTTCAAGCAATAGCCAACGCAATCAAGTTTAATCAAGGCCTGACCTCTTTGCAGTAAGTTGGGTTTGTTTTTCAACACAAAAATCTGTGAGTAGAACAGAGAGCTTGGAATCAGTAAATCCAAACCACACAGTTCCAATTTTTAGGTATGGAAATTTAAAATCTCTGGTGGACTGTATGCGCTTTGCTAGAATGCAAATCCTCTTCAAACAGGAACCTTGAGGTCTGCATGCTTATTTTGTTGGTCAGGATGATACTAAGCTACTTATTTATTAAATCGTAACATATTTACCTTTTTTTTTATTAATGTAAGGGTTTCTGCAGTTAAATTGCAGTTTTAAAAAATGACATTTGGATTTACATTTCGTGAAGAACTTGTTCGTCTGTCAAACAGGAATTTTTAGTAAAAGTAAAACAATATTCTGCAGACAGTTAGAAATTATTCAGCGATCATTTTGAGATATAAACAGAACTGACATAGTTGCGGACCTTTAAAGGTCAACATTCGCCCCTGGTGATTCTTATGAAGAAGCTTTTGAATGAATTTCAAACGCTGTGATAAAAAAAAAATAATACTACTGTTTTTGTGCACATGTCTCTGTCTTTTTCATTGTATTCTGTGCAGTTTGGTTGACAGCTAGTGCTTCAAACCTGCTGATATTAAATCAGAACCTAACCTGCTCTGGAGCAGATAAGGCTTCCCGTTGGTTGCCATGGTGATATAACCTGATTCATTTGCTGAAGAGCCTGAGCTAAAGCTCATATTACCTAAGAAGGTCTGAATCCTTCTGTTTTTGTACAGGCGGCTCTTTGGGACCAGGGGTTTGTTTTCTTAGTCCCTTTTGAAAGATGTTCTTAAATGTAAGAATTTAGAATTGAAAGCACACTTCTCACATTATTGTACTGAACAGTGAAAAGCAGTCAATTGACAAGCTTGCGTCGGAATAAATAGAAATAGTGGATAGTTGTTCTAAGGTTTTTAAAAGCTTTATTTCATAGACAGAAAAAATGTGTCATAACTCATGCTTGGTTCCTCTTTTTCTCTTTTTACAGTCTTCAGTGGAATTTTATCAAGTCCACAGCTACTAAAGCTCTGGCCCATGCACTCCTCTCCAACGCCACCATGCAGCTCCTGGAGTAAGAGTAACACTTTTTTGCTATAGTTCATTGCTTCACCTCCCATCCTTCTTTCTATTAATTTTCAAATTGCAATCTGCTCCGTGATCATACTTTTATCTGTTCGTGAGCATTTATGGGAAATTGTTGTCACAAGGATTTAGGGTCAATCATAAGATAGAGCATGTGTTTATTTTTGTCCTGTATCTTTTTCGGCAGTCTGCAGGAGAATGCAATCGGGAACGAAGGTGTCGTGTTTCTGGCTGAAGCTTTGAAAAGCAACACGTCGCTTCGTACCTTATGGTTGGAATTATTGTTGTTTACAGTTCACTTTTTGTGTTGTGTTCAAGTTGTAATGGCAAACAAATGATGAAAAATGTACACACAGATAAACAGAAAAATCTTACATTTAGAAAACTTGTATGCATGCAACATTTTTGATTTTGCCTCCCCTCCTGTCATGACTGACTCCTGAGGTTTTAGTCTGCAGGGAGTGTCAGCAAGTACGAGTGGAGCCGTCGCAATGGCAGAAGCTCTGATGACCAACGAAACTCTACAAACATTAGAGTGAGTCCAAGCTCTTAGTTACTGTTAGTTTAGTTACTATTGAACTGGTGGGAAGAACTTTAGAACTTATTGATTTTTACTTCTTAATTTCACGAAGGAACAGTGGCCAGATCCAAACAAACTGATACCTCAATAATTCACTGATTGAATGGTCAAAAAATGAGGGATCAACTCCTCAGTCTACAGAACCAGGTTGTACGAGACACAAAGTAATTGACTAAATTTGACCTGTGTTACATATTGTTTATTTGCTTGGGACTGCCCCCATCATTTATTAATCAAAGTTGTGCGTTGTGATTTAGTTTAATTCAAATAATTATAGTATTATTATTGTATCATGATGAGAAATGCATGAAATTCTAGCATAACCGCATGCCTTAATGTAGACAATGCTGTTTTATGCGGTCTAACGTACACGGAAAATCTCATTTTAAGATGAAAGCTTAAACTAAGTGTGTTTTGAAAAGCACACTGTGAGCTGAAGGTTGTCTGAAATATGAAAGGAAAAGGGAAGATAATGGGGACCGCTTCAGTCTTCCTTGTGCATACACCTCAATTTATTGTGAACCTCAAACATAGGTTTTGCTTTTTTTGTTCTTAAAGTATTTTTCTACATTTTTCAGTCTACGAGGCAACACTATTGGGATGGAGGGGGCCAAAGCGCTGGCTAACTCCCTGAAATGCAACAGAAGCCTCAAGTCTCTGAAGTAAGAACTGGCTACAACTTACTGTGCTGCACAAAAACCAAAGCTTTTGACACTGGATTGATATTTACGTTGGATTCATTGTTTATTCTATTTGACTTTTTCACAAGTGATGCTCCTAGAATTGTTTTATAGGACTATCTCAAGAGGAGAATGTATTTTATTTGTATTATTGGTAAAACATTTTAACTGAATTAGATTTTAGATGCACTGACTCCTTTATACTCAAAGTTTGAAATGTGACTCAAATATTCAGACTCTCTGACAAGTCTGAATTATTTTCCTCAAACACCGATATATGGATATATTCATATTAAATGTTCATTGACTATGAATTACCAGTCTGCAGGAGAACTCTCTGGGCATGGATGGAGCCATATTCATTGCAACAGCTTTAAAGGGAAACCACCAACTAACATACATCAAGTAAGATTTCTTTGGTTTTGATTGGTTTAATTTGTCGATTTGCACTGATTAAAACTGTTTTTATAGTTTGCAGGGAAATGGCATTGGAGAATCTGGAGCAAAAGTTATATCTGATGCGATAAGAGCCAGTGCTTCTGGCTGTGTCGTGGACATCTAACCAAGAAAAAAGGAACTTCTTCTTAGAATTCAACATAAAAAATAGTTGTTATCCCATGCAAATATTGTAAGTTAGTCAATCTATAGCCATATAATGTTGTTCATGCTAACCTTCCTTTCATGCTGTTTTCTGTAAATTTAGATTGACTGTAATATTTATTATTAAAATAAACCGTCCCATTTGTTGAGTACAAGACGAAGCACAAATTGAATTGAGAAAACTGTTTTTGATACACCATATTCCTTATGTCTATAGCTGTAATGTATACTAAGTTCTAAAGAAATAAGATGAACCACTGTATATTCTCCTTTATTTTCTCTTTTAATAAGATGTCATTATATATTTTTTTGCTCTGTTTGCACATTTGAAACTGGTTTCTATAAATAAAATTGATTCTGCAAACTTTGGTTTGCTTTGGTTTTATGAAGCTATGAATCTTTGGTATTTGCTACTGAAATTATTTCTATGACTTTGTAACTTGTGCACATTTCATTTTAAGCTCACGTGTGTGTGATCTGAAGAAATATTTTTAATGAAGTCTTTTTAAGTGATTAAAATGATTGTCCAAATTAATAAGGTGTTTTTTATTGGGCCAGAGTACAATCTAATACACTCCAAGAAGTGACTAATTTTCTTCCATCTAATCAAAGGTGTAAATTACATGATGTAAATCACAGCAGTGAAAGGCTACACTGCTGTCAACGAACCACTTCATACCGGCACGCAGCAGGTTGGTCACATTTCCTTTAACAGAAGAAACTTTGCATTTGTATCCGTTACACCTGTTCTAGATATCCTCTTTCCCTTGGAAACCTCAAGCTGTTGCATTCTTAATAGGCAAATTGTTAATCTTATATCACTTCTGTTATAATAAGAAAAAAAACTGCTGTTATCACAAAATACTTTTCAGATTTGCTTTCAACACATCCTACGGCCCAAACAAAGCTGTTAACTATCAAATAAAAAGACAAAGGGTTTCGGTTTGTGTTGGTTTAGTTTTGTTCTGAACAGAAACACTGAAAGATCTCAGAGACTGGACCACCACTGAAGGTAATGGGGAAAGGGATCGATGGGCTGGTCCCAGCCCCTCGTTCAAAAGAAGTCGCTTGGTAAGTGAACTGAACTGAGCTTAATAAAGAGGAGATGTCTAAGTAGTCTAAGTACAGAGGCCAATTAAAGATCCTTATGATCCACTGAGATGTATGGAGACAGCACATGTGTCTCCAAGTGTGTAAGAGAAGGGAAAATAAGTTGTTTATTTAAGTAACTGAGATACAAGGAAGGCTGGTAAAAATATCCAATGACTGTATTGAGTGATGGATGTTTCTCTTTACAGAAGTCGGGCAGTTTTGAAGACATGTGGTCGCTGCATGAGGAGTTGCTTGAGACGTGGGCAGGAAAGCAGGCAGGCATGGGGCATTCATTAATTGTCCATTGTTTGTTATTTGTAGGATCAGATTTGAGTACGGCTGACAGAACAGAAACAAAAGACATGTTGCCATGTCCAGAACTCAATGAGAAAAACTGGGATCACCCAGAGACACGGGTATATACCCAAAGCACAATAATTTGATGGCTGACAAAGAGAGTCCTAATTACTGTGCTAGATGAAAGTCACTCTGGCAGAACCTGACTGCTCCTGCTGGGCCTGAGGAGCAGCTCCTAATGAGGCCCGATGAGGTCCGGGTGTGAGGGCCGGAAGCAAAGAGAGACTCCATAACAGAGGAGGCATGACCTGCCTGCTCAGTCCAAACTGGAAAAAACACACCAATGAGCCACACCCACTGAATAACCACGGAGGATGGATGTAATTAATCATTTCAGCAGGTTGATGTGAGCCAACCTGCTGAAGCTCCATTACAGGGGAAACCAGCATCCAATCAGCATTTCAGAGAGAAAATTTCGAAGGAAAGTTTAAGAAAGTATATCCCTTTATATATAGATAAGTAAATGATAAGTACTTTTCTTATTCAATATTATCTAAAAATATAATACAATCTAAAACTAAAAAAGCTTCTATGTGATGATCTTAGAAGATTCAAGCTCAAAGGGTTGAGTTGGTGGGATAATTACCACTTTACAGGACGCAAAGGATTAAAACTACTGTAGCAAATAGAAAAGCCTTAACAAGCCAGTCATAACAAAGTTATACACCATGGATGTCCATGTGCAAAGGCTTGAGCTGGCTGAATCTGATATGTGGGGAAAATACAAAGAGTTACATGTGCAAATCATGAAAGAATCTGTCACCCTTGTCTGATTTCAATAGTCACTAAGTGCCTCACATTTTCTTTTTGGCTCTTTTTTTTTTAAAACTCAACTTAATGATCTGTTCACACCAGCTGCTTTCTCAGAATTCTTCACAGGCACAAAAACTAAGACTTTCTCTGAAAAAGGCTAATTAAAGAAAGAAAATTAAATTCATTTCAGAGTACATTTACAATAGTTATCTGAAATGCAACAAGCACAGGAGCAAACATGTGAACATTGCTTTTACATGGTTATGTTCCACTTCAATCATTGTTTTAAGCCGTTAGTTTGAAAATAGGATGATAAATGTGCTTCAAGAGCCGAGCTGAAGTACCACATCAAACGTAGTATTCAGAATTTTGATTTGGTATTCTGTCCAGAGGGTTGTGAGCTCCCAAAGACCATAAAACTATTCCCCAGATAAGTAAACATCAACTAAAAATCCATGGGTCACTAATTAACTAAGCCCCCTGTGACACCGCTCAAAGTAATTCCAGTAAGAAGCATTAATGTATTGTTTTACTTAAGGGAGGTCCCAGGCGCTTTTGTGCAGTCTTTGTAATACGTACAGATAATAAAGGAATACTGACACCCAGGAAATGGTAAAGAAATCAACATCGGCCATGCCTTAACAGGCCTGCTATTTCGAGCCAAAGAATGAAAATGTAATTCACAATAAAGTTGCCTTTTTCCAGAGATGGGGAGTATATGATTTGCGAAAAGGAAAATAAACTTTAATCTTATATATTAACATAACATAATAACATAATTGCCTTGTTAGTGTCTCAGTTGGAGTCATGCTGTCCTGTATTGTTGATATTGATAGATTCCATGAAAAGAAAGAACTGCTCTTCCAGATACGATTCAGTATCCAGAATTAAGTTTCCATCACAATACAAAATGAACATACAAACCCCGCTGGTTGAAAACATTTCATAAAGAACTATTATCTTTCTCTCTCCATAGGAGCTATGTTGGGATCAGCTGCAGATTACCTTAGTTCAGTTTAAGATTGGGAACAACAAGAGGTTCCCTCTTGCCACTCATTATCCTTTCAGCTCTATAATATAAATACAACTAACATAAAAACATAGGATAGAAATGTTGTCTGTGATAACTCTTCAAATCTTCTAAATAAGAAAAAAGACGTGATATTCTCCACCAGTTCTCAGTATTTATTTAACGAATAGGAACGTCAAATTACAGAAGCAGTGTGTTTAACTCCATCATCCATTACCTCCAGTTGACTTCATGATAAGAACAATAACATGAAGCAATCTTTTGTATTACCTTTTTTTCTGCAGGGATTTACCTTGGCTGAAAGCTCACTCGTATTTGGTATCTACAGTATTTTGACAACCAAAGCGGTGGTAGCTGTCTCTGTGGCTGCAGAAGAAGCCCCATCGTGCCCCCCCCCCACCACCACCCCCACCACCACCACCACCACCACCACCACCCTGCTCCACCGGTGTCCCTGAATGAGGTGTTTGTAATGCTGTGCCGGGTTTTCAATTGATTTGGTTCCATGATGTATGACCAGACACCTCCATCTTTCTTCATATTCCAGTAAACGTTCTGCAAACCTAGGCTGCAATGCGTTTTATTCTTTTGTTGTTCTTTCGTTTTTTTTAAACGAAAAGGCTGTCGAATCTGCTGGTATGAATGAGCATGTATTGATTCATGAGCAATCTCTGGCTGTCCTCCCCCCAAATGCAACGAAACAGGCCTCCATTAAGTTTCAAAGATACAATGGGGTTGGCATGTTGGGAAGCAGTCATTTCCTCTGGATGGAAACATTCATACACCACTGTAAAAGAGACAGACCATGGCTGGTCAATGAGGCATTATATTTTTAAAACATAGATAGATAGATAGATAGATAGATAGATAGATAGATAGATAGATAGATAGATAGATAGATAGATAGATAGATAGATAGATAGATAGATAGATAGATAGATAGATAGATAGATAGATAGATAGAGAATTTTTTCTTTCAGAAAGCAGAGAAGAGCTACTTGAGAGGTCCTCTGAATTGCCTAACTCTCTGCTGTAGTTTGTGACAGGTTGTGAGGAAAACCTGCCGCCACAGTCACGACTTGAGGAGGCAGGCGGTGAAATGAGCTTCTAACTTCACTCTTCAGATCGCGTCTGTGACTAACGCAGGACCAAAGGCTTTCCAACAGGATTCCTGGGCTCGTCTTCTCCCTTCTATTCCTTCTGATGAATGGATCAGCCGTAAGTGACTACATGCTGTTTAATGCTTTTTCCTGTAAATAAGAGAACTGATCTTTTTTTTTTTATTATATAGACTACGTATATATTTTTGGGTTGTTTTCACAGGTGAAATTTGGTCAAATTGATACTTTAAGGAGCATGGAACTTCCACTTTTTTCCGGAGAGGACACTTCCGAAATCCCATTGCACGTTGGCAAAGCTTCTCAACATGCTTCGTGGGTTTATCAGTTAATATTATGGAGTCTGGCAAAACGAGGGGATACAAATGAGGAAGCATACAACTAATGTTAGGTGTAAAAGTGCAAGTGAGGTGGAGGGATCGCGCTTTGTCTCTGGCTGATTGACGAATTCACGTCAGGAGCGAGCTGGCTGGGATGTGGTCAGCGGCTGAGCGTAATTGTAGTTATTTCTATATTTGGAAAAGGTGTGCAAATGAAATGCACTGACCACATTAAGTATGTATGGCAGTCTGTCAAATAAATCCATCTCAGTTTCTAAAAAAAAAACATTTTTAAACGAAGAAAAAAAAACGAGCAGCTTGTTCAGTCAGCAGATCCCCATAAGCACAAACAGCTTAAGAGAAAACAAAATCTCCATATTCAGTTGAAAATAGTAATCTTTAAAGAAAGTCTAATTAAAATACCCTTACAGAAACATGATTGTTATGCATGATGTAAAATCTATCAAGGTGCTCAGCAAATGACAGTGATTTGATTGGATTTGAATTTGAATGTGGTTCCATAATTTTTCTAATCTAATATCTGCTGATAGGGTTAATGTTTTCATGCATACAATCCTGACTAATCCTGATTATGTTTCCTATGACAACCTTGTTTTTAATGAAGCAAAGCAAAGCAAAGCACCCTTGAAAAATAGAGTGTACCTAAATGTGCCTTAAGGGCTCCAAGACATTTCACGTAGGTGGAACCCTCAAAGCTCCTTCTGTTGAACCCTCGTTATTGCTCCATTTACTACCTTAGAGTACTTGTCAGAGCCTCTAAATGGGGTGCAGTTATTAAAGTCCCTAAGTCGTGAAAGTACGTCAGGGGACATGAATTTACTCCAATTGTGTCTCTATTTTTGACTCCGCACCCACAGGCATTCCCTCATTCTGCCACAGGCAGCAATTGTTAAATATCACCAGAGCGAGAAATCAAATCAGTTGACACACAGTGGCATCACAGAGCCCGAGGAGGGACCCCCAACAAGTGCAGGGGACAAGAAACCCCATGGGCTCAGACTGACAATAGATCTAGTTCCACTGCGGAGCTGTAGGTTAATCTGTGGGGTCTCCAACAGCACCACAGTTGGAGACCCCACATCATTATTAAAATGTCTTCGTGGGTGCCATTTCTGCCTGCTATTTTGCAGATAAGCTGCATCACTAAGTGATGTGATAGTTTTTTGTTTTTTCAAACATAGATATTGGAAAGAAAATTATTTGAAAAGCAACATTTTAGATACTACATCCAAGTTATGTTAGATCTCAGTGTGACATGCTGTGAGTAAGGGACCTTTTATCAGTGGCATCAGAAGATGTGAGATATGTGCCAGCCAAAACAACAACTAAAAAACTCAAACTTTCACTAAAACCAGGGAATTATTAGGCTCACAGACAAACTGAGTTTGGTCATTACCATGACAACATCACAAAAAAAACTATTTGTGCATAACTTGAAGGAGTTCAAATAGGTTGTGGTTTGTGAAAGTAGTAAGGAAATTCTCTAGCCTATCATTATTCTAATGCATTGAGCCAGAATATAAAAAGTAATTAGCTAATCAGTAAGATGTGCTTTGATCAAAGGGTGGGAAAGGGTTGTAAAATATGACTAGTTGAAAAAATCTTTTCAGGTTATTTTATATTTACAGTATTTATTAAACCCGGGTAAATAACTAAAGCAATTCAATCAAATTAACATAATAAATTGCATTGTTTCCAATGGAATTTAGTATGTTTTTTAAGTTGACATTCAGCTCAACATGTTTTAGGTACTCCTTGTTTATAATTGTGGGGTTGTAAATAGTACCACAAGTACAGAATAATTTAAGCTTTTGGTTGGATTTACCAAATTTATTTTCTGTTTAAGATTATGTAATGGCTGAATACACCCACACATTTCATTCAGATGACTGTAACAGCAACTAACTGAATAAGCAAGTGTTGGCCTCAAAAATCAATGGTTGCAATTTTCCCTCCCGTTTCCTCCTCTCAGTTTTTTTAATAGGAAGACTGCACCTGTGTTCATGCACCAGACGCTCCACATAATGGTTTCGATCTGCCTGCTGTTTATCAGCCTGCTGAAGGTTGGTTCACATGAGAAACAAGATATAACAAATGTCCCCTAGTGATTTTTTTTTTTTACTCCAAGAATACCGGATAAAATAAACCTCTATTTACAGTTTGAGACGGTGAGGGGGAAAGTCTTGGAGGAGACTTATCGGAAATGGGTCCAATACAAAGAAGAATGTGTCAGGATGGTGGAAAATGAACCATTTCCTCAAGGTATGAAGGAATTTAATTTGCACTTGCAGTAAAAACAGTAAATGGATAAATAATAGCAATTCACTTTGGTATTGTAAATTTGCATTATTAATTTCTTGTTCAGGCACAGGAATAAAGCTAATGTTCCTCGTGATAATATATTTTCCTGGTTAAAAAGTGAAAAAGAAAATTAAAAGTAGTAAAAGTAGTTTCAGTAGATTTGTAATTGGCAGGGTGTTCTCTGAGATTTATGTTAGAATCTCTGTCTGTTGATTAATCTGACTGTTGGTTATGGTTTGTTTATCATTGTGTGTAGCTTCCATAATCTGTCGTACTTCTTTAAGATGAAATTCCATTCTTACATTTAAAAAGAGTCCTGTTTTTCACTTTTCCAGCAGGCTTGTTCTGTAACAGGACATTTGATAGATATGCCTGCTGGCCTGATGCTCCAGCTGGTGTTATGGTCAACATCTCATGTCCTTTTTACTTGCCATGGTATGATAAAGGTAACAGAAATATATATATATGAATCTCTGTTTTTCTTTTCATTTCAGTGTAGTTTAAATGTGAATCTCTTCCGGAAGTGACTTAGATTAAACTGACAAAATGAACATTCAAATTTACTTTTTTACTTTACAAGTTCAATTTTTCAAGTTCAAACTTTCTGGGCTGGCATTTAAAGCTTAATGTAATGTAGTGACTTGCACAATAGAGAGGTAGTCTGCCTACCACACAATGTATGAATCACAAGTCATATGCCTAATGGAGTCATATTTAACCTCATTTTAAGATTATTTTAAGATCCATTATAACAATATTTTTTTATGTCACCACATATGAGACCTTAGAATTTTTTAACCTTCCAAACAAATCAAGGTATCTTAAAAAAAGGCCACTAATTATGAAATGACCATATTGGTAATGACTGCTTCTCTTCTAGTGTCCCAAGGCGTTGTGCGCAGGCTATGTGGGTCTGATGGACTCTGGGCGAGAGACGACAGTGGGATGGTGTGGAGGGACAAGAGCCAGTGTGAAGAGGAAAAAGAAGTGGTTTCTCAGGAGGTGCGATAAGAGCAGCAAGATGTTTTTCGACAGCAGATTTTAGAGCCTTTAATCTGTAAAGTTTGAAAAAATTGTGAAACTTCTATTCTGATCTCAACGCATATTTTCTTTTTATCTGTCTGCACATATGTTTTTCCATTATACTGGACTTCAGAATAGTATCCAGTTTACCTTGTTGTCATATAACCATGGGAAAACTAGGACAAAGTGGCAAGATTGCCCATGGCCTTTAGCTCTCACACTACGTGAGAAAAATACATTTCAATTCCAAAATGTTGCATTCTTTATTATGTTGAGTGAAAATGCTAAATAAGATAATTTGCTTACAGACTGCTTTTTTTAGCATGAGTACAATGAATCAATTCGTTCATAATTAGCATGCGAATCATGGTTCTACTGTAAATGTCAACAGAATGTGCAGGAAGCAATTATTTTCTATTTTTTCCTAAATATAGTCACATTTATTGTCAATGTTTGCAAATGATGGATATCTGATTCATAAAAGTGTGGAATTGTGTTTTCAGCTGTGGTTCGAAAAGCTGATGGTGAGCTTCAGAATGTTGTACACTGTGGGCTATTCCTTGTCCTTGTCCACTCTCTCATTGGCCCTCATCATTCTTCTGAGTTTCAGGTAAAAAAAAAAAAAAAGGTGGTGAAAGTAAAAACCTTGTCTTTTGTGAGTGAGGTAAAAAATTGCACATTTTTGTCATGCAATATAGGAGGTGTGGATCTATGAAGATTTCACATCACATTCAAGAAAATCAACAAAAGATGCTTATTTTCCATGCTTTTATTGCACTCACCAACATTTCCTTTTGTGTCTCCTTACAGGAAACTGCACTGCACCAGAAACTACATCCATGCCAACCTCTTCGTGTCTTTCATCCTGCGAGCTGTGGCAGTCATTGTTAAGGACACAATGATGGATCGCCACTGGGGAAGAGAAATTTTAAAACAGGCCGACGTGAGGGAGATGCTCAGCCATCAGGTAGGCTTTGAAATGTCACAACCAGTGGAGATTACCACAAAAAATGCAGGATTTCAAATAACACACAAAGGCCAGTTTAAAGGTTGGGATTATGCTATGTCTCATTCAGTTTTTGTTCCCATGTCATTTCCACTAGGCTGCAATTGGATGCAGGATAGCGCAGGTGGTGATGCAGTATTGTGTCTTAGCCAATCATTGTTGGTTCTTTGGAGAGGCAATTTATTTGTACTCGGTTCTTATTTCCTCTGTGTTCATTGACAACAACAAACACTTGCCCTACGTCTGTCTTTGCTGGGGTAAGTACCTCATTGTTTCTGTACAAAACTGAGCATTAAGAGAAACGGATGAGAACACAATTTTGTTTAATGAATCAAACTAATCATCTGACATCAGCAGAGCAGTTTTTAATGCTATTCGATGGAAACACAGATGTTGTTTGTATCTTTAGTTATTTAGCTGAAATACACATCAGGTTTTTTATTCTGTTTTTGCATCAGGTACCCCCCTCCTGTTTGTATTTCCCTGGGTAGTGATGAAGATACTGAAAGAAAACAAAGAGTAAGGGACTGTATGTGCTTTATGAGTGTGGTGACGCTATGTGTTGACAGGACAAAAAGTGATAAGTAATACGTACCTTTTCTTCTTAGATGTTGGGCTGTAAATGAGAACATGAACTACTGGTGGATCATTCGTTTCCCAGTCCTTTTCTCTTCACTTGTAAATATTAATTTTACACTCAACCTAGTCTTCTTTCGCATACATCTACTGGAATATGTTCCAAATGAAATATCTTTTTGAGCTGAATGGACAAATTCATCTAATTTTCTGATCAACAGATCAACTTTCTGATTTTCATGAAGATCCTGGGGGTCATATTTTCCAAACTGAGAGCCAACAATCAGAGTCGATACCCAGATTACAAACTGAGGCAAGTGGTCTCACTACTTTTCTCTCTTAAGAAAGCCTTTACTGAATACATTTTGACATAAAGCCACATATAAGACATATGATCCATTTCTTTTGCCATTTTAGACTTGCCAAGGCCACCCTTACCCTAATCCCTCTGTTTGGCATTCATGAAGTGATTTTCATCTTTGCTACAGATGAGCAGACAACTGGCATATTTCGTTATGTAAAAGTGTTCTTTACCCTCTTTATTAGCTCATTTCAGGTAGGTAAAAAAACTTTAGTATGTCTAGTTCTTGATAATGATTATATTTTTTCCCATATTTTAAAGACTATAGACAGAATACAACAGCATTGAAGATGTTTCAGATATAAGACAAAACCTCACACTCAAAAAATAAACGTAGAAGCAGTGAACATGTCTTAAATTAGCTGTTTCCGTTTATATTTGGTAGGCTTTTTTGTCTCTTTGCAGGGCTTTTTGGTGGCTGTACTCTACTGCTATGCCAATAAGGAGGTTAGTGGTTTGAATTCATTTTAAAACTGAGTTAAACTTGCAGAATTAATAGGAATACTAACAAGACCGATTATGCTAAACTACTGAGATGTGTTAAGGGATGAAAGGAAGTTATAATATAAAGACATGAGGTATGTTTTTGAATTGGTCTTCATGCCAAATTTAATTTTTCTGGTGCGACATGCTTATTTGAGTTTCCATTTAAACTCTCGAGTGACTCAAATCAACTCTTTTTTTACAGGTGCAGACAGAGCTGAAAAGGAAGTTGAGCTTGTGGAGGACAGAAATTGTGTGCTGTGGACAGTGACTAGCTGTTTTTGAATCTCAAGCAGACACTCTCTCTATTGCCACAGTTCCAGACTGCAACAGATCCTCTGCCTCAGCAATCAGAGTAGCACCAGATGGCTCACCTACTCCTAACAGCTCACAGATTTTCAGATGCCCCGTTCAACAAATTTCCCCACAAGCAGATGCCTCTCTCATGCATTCTCCATTTGTAGGGAAGATAGATAACATCCTGCAGCACGGGGGCCAAGATGAGACTGGAGAGTCATCTATGGCAATACGGACATCTTTCCTTATTCATCTTAAAGACCCAGTGGAGCTACTCCCAAATGTATTAAATGTGGACTCGGACTGATGGGATCCATTTATTCATTGTAGGTCCACGTGGTTTGATATAAAAAGATATTCTGCACTATGTGTATTGTAAATGTATGTAAAATGAAGTTGTTGATTTTCTATGTATTGATGTCTGAAAGAACTACGATATGGTGCATTCATTGTCTGAGTATTGAGCTGATATATTTTTAAAGTCAGAAAACATGCTAACTTTACCTGTCTTACTCTGCACTTGGATCTGAGCAGAGACCTGGTATTTATTGGATTCTTTTTGACAAGTGAATTACCTCAAAAATAGCCAAGTCATGAAATAAGCTGAAAATGTTAAAGTAATTTTCCACAGTAAATGTGTGTAAAACATTGTAAAGCATTTCTGTATTTATATGTTTTGGTGCTAATTCTGCTTTTTGGGAGAATAAACTACATTACCCACCAGCCCCGTGTGTAATACGTCATGGCGTCATGGGAACTGCTGGCAACAGCGGCGACTGAAGCGGGAAGACTATAACTGCTGTAACAAGATAAATTCCCTTTGCTATTTTCAGAATGTCTGAATTCTGAAAGGAAATCTTGTAATGACATGAATTAGATAACTGTTTAAGCTCTGGGAAACGGAGAAGAGGCGTTACTCTTATTTAGTTAACTGTTCTCTTTGTTAGCTAACGTACTGCAGACTGACGAATCAACAGGTGGATTATTGTCTTTTAATTAGCTCTCGATGGCTTCCAAAGGTAACTTAATTCATTTTAATTAACGTCGCTGTGAAGGTTTCTTATAGCTTCATGTTGTGAGTCAATACGAACAGCTTTTGTTCAGCTAATAAATATAAAGTCTGAGCTAACTGCATTCTTTACCCAAACTAACGCAGATTGGCAGCATCCTTACGTCAACATATTCAAGCATGTCAGGATTGAAGACTGGAAGAAAGCGGCAAAAGAGGGGGATGTGTCAGCGTATACGGTAGCCTCTTCCACTCCAAACATTTGACATTTAAAGATACACGTCCAAACTGAACTTCTAACAATGCTTAACGCCCCTGTGCACTTTGTGAGAGTTTGCCTATCCGAATTAACACTGTTGCTGAAGAAAACTTTGTTAACCACTGTAATTGTTTATAAGCTTACCTGACATTTTGTTTGGCAATACATTCATTAGGACAAGACACTGAGGTGTCCGGTGTTCCGGATCAAGGGTCCCATTCCAGCCAACAGCTACATCCTTATTCCCAAAAACACAAACCAGTCTCTGGGGCTGACCGGCCGTTTCCTCTACCTTCTGTTCAGACCCACTCCTGGCAAATACTTTGTGGTCCATCTTGATGTCGCTGTGAAGGTAAAAGACCTCATGATCCTTGACATTTAAAGATGTGAAATGAAGAGTGTTTACATTGTTTCTGAAAGCAACAATACACTTTATTTCACAAGTTCATTCAACTGTTTTCAGAAGATGACTGTAAAGCTCCCCTTTTTTTAGCATTTAGTACACAAATGTTCAAAGGAATGTCTTCATTGTTCCAGTCTTACAGCTAAGGTTTCTCAAAAATTTGTAATAACAGCCAATTTTGCTGTGACTCAAACAGCATTATAACGAGTCCACACCTCGGAAATTTATTTATTGTGAAATAGATGCTTTATTTTAAGAAATTACCCGTCCTATTTCTGTACTCCATGTCCAGGAAGGCCAGGTGGTCCGCATCTCCTTTTCCAACATGTTCAGAGAGTTCAAGTCCACGGCTACATGGCTTCAATTTCCTTTCTTGTGTGGAGCTGCAAAAGATTCCATTTATGAAAGCACCTCCAAATCTGCAAGACACGGTGAGATCCATTAAGAAATCACACACACGAGCCTCTGCTTATAAGCAGGGTATCCATAACTGTGTGAATCTTGCATGTCTCTGTTAAAAAGCTGGCAATGTTTCTGGTTATGTGATCCAGGTTTGGTGGGCCCTGCTCCCATGTCAGTGCGCTGGATCTGTCTGATGTTGGATCTGCACTACACCCTATCTGTCTACCTCAACTGCTGCTGTAGTTACTTGAAGAGTATTAAACTGTGTGCCAACATGGCCGTGAAGAACATTTTTACCAGTGACCTACTGCTAGACCCTGGTCAGTGTTAAAACATAGGATATAGCTTTTTTTGTCTCTGTATGAAACTATGTTGCAGGTTATCAGAGAACTTCTGTGTTTTCAACTTCCTAAAGTACTGCTCTTGTTTCCTAGGAGTTTCCTTCAGTGAGGCAAAGCAGATGGGTCTGACCTCTTCTCGGGGAACAGGTGCCATGCCCAGAGAGATGTCATTCCCTGTGCCGAAGGGAGGCTCCTGGCATGACCTCTACGATCACATCAAGTACAGACATGTTACTCACTGAATTTCTTCTAAGGTCTGACCTTCATTTTGTGGCCTCAAAGCCTCATGTTTTGTCCTCCAGGTTTCCTTCAGAGGGTACAAAGTTACCCTTCGACTCCTTCCAGAAAGACAGTATGCATCCACAAGCTGGTATGTTGTGAAAAATGTTCTTCATTGTTTTCACATTCCTTATGTTCACATTCCATTATTGTTCAAGCTTTTTACCATATGAAAGTGCTACAATCCTCAGATGTAAGTTATTAAGACTAAACAGATTTAAAGAGAAATGCTTTTTATGTATTTTTAAAGACAGATTGTGCTTCAATAAATAAAGTAAGATTTTACAATTCTTTGATTCAAGCTGTCAATATAAACTACAATGATTTTAATGGCTTAGCTGGGCAAATTACAAAAATATTCTGAGATGTACAAGAATATGAAGGAACAACCAAACATGTCAGATTTATTTTCTTTTTTTCCCTAAAAAATATGAAAACATTAATGACCTTTCTTTCTGCGAAGGAATTGTAGTCTTATTGGTAGTTCTGATGATTTTGCTTTTGAGTAATTTCTTCTTATGCAGTTTTTCTTAAATGTTTGGTAAACTTTGAAACTTTAATGTCTTTGTCTTGTTAATGACATTTGGGCGTAATGTTTTTTTGTTTTTTCTTTAACATCTCTTTCTTAGAAATTGTTTCAAAGGGAAGAAGCCCAGTGAGAGAAGAGCCCTGCTGTGTTAACCTCAGCAAACCAGTTAAAGACCGTGTTTCCCTCATCCAGCAGCTCACCACCCCAAAAACAGTAAGATTGTTTACATTAAGTCTGTCATCTTAGGCTTTCAGCATGTATTGTGCATCATGTTAATGTCAAAGTTTTAAGGAGGCATCTCGCTTTTTTCCTTAATTAAGCTCCCAAGGAATTTCACTCCAGTGGTATCCAGTATACCTGACTTGGGCACTGTCACCACTCACCAGAAGGATTTGTCTCCCTTTGATGAGTGCCAGCTGCAGGAATCAGCACACTCCAGCTCACAGCAGCTGTCTTCCAGGTCACCCTGTGACACAGATGAAGGTGGAGTTCATGTGTATGTGCATCCTGAAGATGAATTCAGCTCACATGGAGAGGAAAGTGTAGAAGAGGTGATCATTTGTCTTATCTTGAGGACTTGAGAACGAAAAGTCTACTCACCTCATCAGTCCCTCTCTCTTTATTGTGCTTTGCTGTCTTTTCTGTGCTGTAGACAGCACAGTGTTTTTGTTCAGCCTAATTTACACTAACATTAGACAAACATCCTGTTTTGCAGCTGCTGTGCTCTCCTGTTTCAAGTGCTGCTGCTCTGCCACTGTACAAAGAAGTCAAACAAGAGGTTAGACATGAAAACTTAAATGAAAACAGCTCCCAAGCCTTACTCAAAAGCTTATTATAAAACATGTTTTTATCCTTTTTAGAAGCTGTTCCCAGATCCGATCCTCAGACTCAGTCGAATCATCGGGTTTGGAGGAGCCACCACCAGATATGTATGCTCATTTGGACTTTCCTTGAATGTTCTTAGTGAAGCGCATCTGGAGTTTTAAGTGCCCTGCCTTATGGTGCTATAGGCCCTGTGGACCAAATCAGCCGATGCAGTGGTGTATCCGTGTCATGCAATTATCGTCTCCATGAAAATATCTTCAAACCAACAGAGATTCTTCATCGGCCACACTGATAAGGTAAGCAAGCTGTGATGCATCTTCCCACGTGTGAGAGAGAACCCGCAACACCTGTCCCATCCTAGATAAGTTCAGGGATAATTCAGGTCATTTTTGCAGTTAATGTTCAGTTGCGTTGGGCATACGGCACGAGGTAGCAGAAATTAATCCCTTTGAAAATCTTGTGCCGTCTCTGTAGGTGTCTGCACTGGCTTTTAATGGCGACACAACACTGCTGGCTTCAGCACAAACCGGCAAAAATAGCGCAATTCGAGTGTGGAACTACAGCAAAGGGATCTGCCTTTCCACCTTTAGAATCCACGCACACTCCTTATCCTGCCTTAGGTGACCAAAAAAAATCTGCTTGATCTACTCAAGCTGTTTCTCACGCTAACTTAAGTGCCATGCATTAACTTAATCTTTGTCATTAAACTCTGCTCTACCTGAAGCTTCTCATATGGAGGTGGCATTCTCTGTGGAGTGGGTAAGGACAGCCACAATAAAACGGTAAGATGTGCTAATTCAATTAACTGCACAAAAAACCCTTTGCATTAGTTTCTGATTGGTTCATTAGAAAATCAAACCATGCAGCATGTTAGCAGCTATTAGATGGTCATATAATCAGCTGTATTAGCTCAGCTACATAATTTGCATGACATGCTCTGCTTTGACACGCCTGCTCGACCAGAAAAAGTTACCTGCTGATGTTTCACAGATGGTTGTGGTGTGGAACACTCGCAACGTTGTTAAAGGTGGAACTGCAGCCATCTTAGCCAAAGCACACACAGACGTGGACATTAGTACCATGAAGGTGGCCTTCTTTGATGACACAAGGTATGCAGCCCACTCCATGCTTACATTTTCCATGCATTTCGGAAGCAAACAGTGCATGTTGCAGTACAGTAGTTGGTCAAAATTGTATATGCCTGAAACTGATATGGGCTTTTCAGACGGCAGACTGCAGCTGTATTTACACTGCAAAAAACATGGGGATCCAACAAATACAGTCATCCTGAGCACTGGATGGTACATTATACTCTCACCAGCTGGCTCTAAGTACCGCAACTACTGGTGGCAACATAGAGCGGTGTTAGTCCTTCTACTACCTGTAGGGTGAAGAATGTCATTATTTATGAGATGATTTCTTCTAAATGCCATGTATGCATAATATGATTCATTAGTGTTTCCCCTGGCAGTATATAGTCACAGCAAGGAAGTCTAGCTGTTTGCTGACAGATTCCCTCAAGGAACAATCGAGGATTCCTCATTATGGGATTTGTTTTTTTGCATAGAAAGATGAGTTGATTGTCTAAATGTACCTGCAAATGTATATTTACTCTCCATTCTGGTCAAGAATTTTCTGGGTAAAATAATCAGTAATTCAGAGGTCAGAGTGTGTTAACCTGATGCTGTGATGCCATCAGGATGGTGTCTTGTGGTCGTGACAATATTCGTCTTTGGCGAGTGCGAAATGGGACTCTGCGATCCTGTCCAGTTAACCTGGGTGAATACCACTCCCAGGACTTCACTGATGTGTCCTTTGAGGAGGGAAACTTCTCAGACCAGAACATTGACGATCGAACTCTGTGAGCATCACTCACTGAAAACATCATGGCTTTCTTTGCTCAACTTAAAAAGAATTCCAAATGTTATCTTTATTAAAAGGTCACTGTTAAAGGGTCACTGCTTTCCCATAGATATGCCAGCAGCCGGAGCGGATACATTTTTGAGATAGACTACAGCAGAGTCGCTATTAAGAATGTGAGGAGGCTGATGCCTGCAGAGAAGCAGCATGCAGAGAGAAGAGAGAAGCTGACCTTTAACACAGGTACGTCTGAATTCAGGTCAGTCAGGAAATGTGTTGCTCACTTCCTTATCTGTGAGACAGACGCATTCGTATTTGTCTGGTGAATACTTTGGCACACAGAGGAGTTCATTGTGGATGGATTTACCGAAAGATGCTCAGATCCCTTAGCTGCAAAGCAAACTTAAATGATCACCTCCCTCTCTGTATTGGTCAGCCTGAAGCATTTGCGCTCATAGACACAAGTGGCTTACTTCCACAGCATTTTATTTTTATTTTTTTTGCTTTAACATTTAAAATTCTCACCCTGGCCTATACACTATTCATGCAAATAACCAGATATTAAGTGCATTTTGCTGGCTGCACCTGGCTTCTACTTACCCTCATGGATCCTTCAAAAAAAGTATAAGTACACGTTTTTTACATGGCATGTCTGAATTTTGAAGTTGTTTTTCATTAAATAGATAATAGCACAGTAAATACCATGTATATACTGTACCACAATATACCGTGTGTTGATATTCAGCTACATTTATTGTATTGATTTTGGCACCTGATAAAGGACAAGCTGATTTTATTATGCTCTGATAAAGATCGAGTGCTTTGTTATCATATCAGTGTCTTCCCACGGGTAATACAGGAATGTATCTCTATCCTAGGTCCTGGAATTGCCATCAACAGCATCGGTGTCTCCTCATCATTCTGTGCCACAGGCTCTGAGGATGGCTTCCTGCGACTCTGGCCTCTGGATTTTTCTGCAGTTTTCCTTGAAGCTGGTAAGCACAGCAAGGGATGGAATAACATTTATCTACAGCAGAGTAACAGAAGCAACAGGTTCCCACCCTCTGCAGGCAAGGCTTTAGTCTTCAGCATCTCTATTATCAGATAAATGGTTTCTTTTTTTTGTGACATAACACAAAAATATAGAAATGTAAAAAAGCTTTTTTAACAGCTCCAATTTTTAAATATGGGTTTTGTCACTCAGGTCTAACTGCTATCACAAATAAAACGGATGTGACACATGTACATTCCTTGCTTTGACACTCACATCCATGAACACAGTATATGGCTAAAATATATATGCAGTCTCTTACCGTCACAGACATAACGGGCACATATTTGTTTTCCAGAGCACGAAGGGCCTGTGAGCGTGGTGTCGGTCTCATTTGACAGCCTTCAGGTGCTATCTGCCACTTCTTCTGGTAACTTGGGTTTTCTGGATGTGAGCAGCCGTGGCTACAACACTTTGATGAGGTCGCACACAGACACGGTGCTTGGCTTCAGTGTGGATGGTATTCGTCGACATCTCACGACAGCTTCCTCTGATGGCACCGTGCGCATCTGGAATATGGATTCTCTGCTCCAGGTCACTAAACTTCATATTTATGTTTACTTTTGTTTCCAGTGACATTTTCATGTTTGTGTTTTTTATGGAGGTGTGTCACGGGTCAAATGAAATTATTATCATCTCCATAGAATTGTATCCGGGATTTTGTTTGTTATTTTAACAAGAGAAAAGTTTCAGGCTTAATGTCAGTTGGACTGACAAGGCCAAGCACAGCTCTTTTTTTTTTGTATATGTTGGCAGTTATGACTACAAAATTCCCTGTTTCTTAACTGTAACGAACACAAATGCGGTAAGAAGCTCATCATTAAACTAACGATGCTGACACTCTGAACTTTACCTTTTGCTTCCATTTGGCTCATTTACAGTCTGTTCCCTTGTCTTTAGCTATATGATTTTGTCTCTGAGGACAGCCCCAGTTCTGTGGCTTTCCATCCACACGAGCAGACCTTTTCTTGTGGGTTCAGCTCTGGTATTGTCAGAGTCTTCGATATATCCAGTGCCAAACTTCTGGCTGAGCACAGGTATGTGGTATCTTGCCTGGATGTCTCTTCAGCCATAACAGAAAAACACAAATTTTCAGCTTTCTTTCCTCTTTTGAACTAGGCAGCACAGAGGTGAGGTGGTTGGTCTTGCCTTCTCTTTAGATGGAGAGTTCATGTACAGTGCTGATTCACAGGGTTCCCTGGCACTTTATAACGCCTCAGAGGAAGATCACCCTGTTATCAGAGTAGCATGTACGTATATAAACACAATGATACTTGAATTTTGTTAGTGTGCTGACAGTTTGATTTACTCTGTACCTAATTTTTCAGGTAATGTGGTGGCCTGTGGCACTGAGCGTGCTCCAGATGCTCTCAAAGTGAGCAGTGACAGCTGCTTTCTGGCCTTTGTTGGTCCCTCAGAATACATTGTCACCATCACTGATGCTCGCTCTCTGGATGAGGTATTATTTTCCATCTGTCACTATTAAGTGATTTACATTTTCTACAACTCAGAAATATATTAAAATAGGATATGGTATCACAAAATGATCAGGGCTTGTATATAGTGTGAGACCTGCCTTTCACCCGATGACGAGTTGGTTGCGCTCTGCCCCACTGTTGTATGTAAAATGGATTGATGTTTAATATTTATGAACTTTATGATATGGCTATTATAAAGTTACATCAACAATTCCATCTATTCAATACATTCAGCATATCATCTTAGCACATTGGTGTAAGTCCTTCTGTCTCTCTTTGTCCAAACTAATCCTAATTTTGATCCCTCTCTGTCCAGTTGCTACATGTAGATGTGAGTATTTTAGATGTAGAGAGCCCCCAGCTGGATACTGCCCTGAAGGTTTGCTTCTCTCCAGTCTCTGCTGAGCACTTGCTTATCGCCACATCTGCAAATAAGATCCTGTGGCTTAGCACCAAGACCGGCCGTCTGGTCCGAGAGGTGATTTTGCCAAACTTAAACACATAAGCCAACCTTCTCCCTATGCTGTTTCTAATTTCCCTCAGTTGTTATTGGCAATACATCCTTGTTAGATATATAAGAGACTTTTTGATTTGTAGATTTTGTTGAATTGTAACTGAAAACAGAGAGAGCAGGCATGATGTGACAAAAGTATAACAGAGATCAGAACAGTATTTGGATGAACAAGTAGTTCACCTCTTAAAGCAGAATACATTAGAGTTGTGTCAGAAGCCGTCATCATTGGAAGGATGTGAAAAAAATGTCTATAGATACAAACTTTAACGAGAAGGTCGGGCTGGTCGTTTGCAAAGCTTCTTCATACACATTTGTTTGATCTTCTATATGTCACGCGTCAGTGTGTTTTTTTTCTCTCTGGGTTTTTCTGACCTGCCAGGTGACCAATGTGCACAAACACCAGTGCTCATCCCTTGCCGTGAGTGAGGATTGTCGGTTTTTGCTGACAGCTGGACACAACGCAGTGAAAGTTTGGGATTATAGCATGCAACTCCAAGTTAACTCACAGGTAGTGAAATAGTCTATCTGTAATGAATATGTTTGGGTGCCGCCAACCTTACACCTTTGTTCAGATTAGTCTGGGACAACCCGATTTAACCCACTTCAAGGTGCACGTAGTCACCATCTGAAATCTCTAATACTTTGTATGAAATTGTTTTTAATTTAGTCTGTCAGAATAATCGGATTGTTTGTTGAATGTACCTGAAACATGTCCCTGCTCCAGATGTTCATAGGTCACAGTCAGCCCATTCGCCAGGTCAGCTTCACCCCTGACCAATTAGGCGTAGTCTCGGTGGGGGATGCCATATTTCTGTGGGAATTCCTGGCAAATCCTGTTGATCCTTTGCGTGATAGTTGGTAATGAGCTTGTATGTGCTTTATCTGCATATTTGTTACAGTGTGTTTAATTTGTTGTTAAATTTTTGATCCACTCTCTCCATAGCCCATCACAAGTAAACCAGACCTCAGATCCAAAAGCAGGTGCCTGATTTAAACTTTATAAGACCTCAGAATTGCTTAAATAACATATTTATGATTTATTGGCTCTTGAATGTAGCCCATAAACATGAATGACTTTACCATTTCATGTTACTGTTCAACAAGGTACTAAAGTGAATGTAGTACAGCTGTCCAAGGGGATGCCTCGGCAGACGGCCCCCCTCCCTACCTCGCCGCCACAGCTGGATGTCAGCACCAATGACCAAGTTTTGCAGGCAGGTGGGTTCCTCTGGACCGTACTGCATGCTTATTCCTTTTTTAAAAAATGCATATTTACTATATATGTTATTGACTCAGGTTATTCAAAAACACAAAGGATCGTCACATTTCTGCTGGAAGCAAAGAAAGTTTTGCTTCTTTGCTAAACTGAAAGAGGAAAGATACAAAAAAGTGTGTGCTGACAGTTAGCACACTGTAGAACTCATACACAGAGTTCCTCTCTGAATTATTGGCATTGGCTTTTCTTTTGTATAAAAGAACAATTATTCAAATATGTGCAGAATTTACAATAAACCCTATTGTGCAAGGCATGGAAAGTAAAGGATAATGAATTAGATTCTTTTAAATTTGTATAAAATGGATTGAAGACAGTGGGTTTTTTTCTTCTGTTTTATGCAGGCTTGGGTTCCTTGTCTATTTGTGAAGATGGCTCGGCAAACCCTACTAATCAATTTCAAGAACATACAGCAGTTCCAAGTCCAGCCTTTGAAAGCAGAGCTGCCGGCACCTTTCTCAAAGTTACAGACCTGGACCAAGCTTCTCCACTGCTTACCAGTCACAGAGATAATTGTAAGAGTCTTCCGGCTTTTATTAGCAGAAACAATTAGCTTCATGTGTGTTTGGGATTTGTTAGAATATGTTTCTGAGGTATTTCCAAACTTATAGCATGGGTTGTTTTATCGTTTAGATGAGCTGAGCCAGAACAAGCGCCCAGATTGTTACAGACATTTTGTCCCACGTGTCAAGTCCTCCTCTCTTGATCAGGTAAAATAATATGTTGTTTGATAACTGCATTTAGTGAGTTTTTTGTGCATGTGCTCTATTGTGCTATTTTCTCTAATCCAGACAGTCGTTACTACTCAGCCAGAAGAATCGGGCCTGACACTCAAAGCAGTGATCGGATATAATGGGAATGGCAGAAGCAACATGGTGTGGAGTCCTGACCAAGGTTACCAGAACACGTTGAACAGAAAATCTTTTCAAATGCCAAATGTCATCTGTGAATTGTGTATGTATTCTTTACTTTGCCATCACAAGCTATTGATTTCCATTACAGGGTTATTTGCATACTCGTGTGGCTGTGTGGTGGTGGTGGAGTACCTTCACACGGGCAGTCAGAGACACTTCAAGGGCCACAGTGAGGAGATATCTTGCCTCGCAGTCACAAATGATGCACAGGTGCGTTCTCTAAATATCCACTGCTATATAACAGGACAGAATCCACCAATCCACTGAGGTCTTTCAGGTTGAGGGCTTTCAGCCATGCAAAGGCTGAGGTCTTTCAGGTTGAGGGCTTTCAGCCATGCAAAGGCTGAGGTCTGGTGGTCATTAATTGTAAGTGCTTTGAAAGACCAATTTTCGAAAAATTACCTTTGATGTGACTTGAAATATCTCTGTAACAGAGGGCTGTTTGGAGCACTACTCCATCCATACATTCCCTGTTCCTATTTTTCCTTATTTAGAGTACAAAGGGGGCAGAGCCCTATCTCTAATCTCGCACTATTCAAGAGAAAGGAACATTTCAGTCCACATCAGGGCCTCCTGTAGAACAACATTCATGCAAACTGTCTCCCTATTGGTCTTACACCAATACCTTATCATATATTTTCTTTAAAAAGGAGCAGATTAAATCATATCAGGGCATTCATTTAATTGATGGCATCCATCACTGCTACTACTGAAACTTGCAACCAATAACTGATGTATCTACTGATACCAGTTATGTATTGTTTTTCTGTATCCGTCTATTATTTATACTGGTCTTATCATTTTCCAAGACCCTAGTGTCTGCTGCTGGCAGTGGTAACGGGAGCAGAAGCCTCATCTGCGTCTGGGACGTCCAGAATGGAACTTGTCGTAGCACTCTCACATACCACAAAGGGGCAGTGCAGAGTCTCGCTTTTTCCAGGGATGACCGCTTCTTTCTGTCTGTCGGTTGGTAAAACTTTGTCGGTCTGCAAAAGTGTGGCCTGTAAATTGTAGGGCAAACGTGTCAGCCCAAGGGACTGATAACTGATTCTTTGCAACTTCATCCAGGGGACTTCTCCGAGCCAGGGTTGGCACTTTGGAGCAGCGAGAAATTTCAGCTGCTCTCCAGCATTAGTCCATCAGGACCAATCCATGATACCGCCTTCAGCCCCTCAGCTTCCAGCCAGATGGCATGTGTGGGCAGCCAAGGTGTTTATTTCTGCCTCATCCACACACTGGGTTCAGAAGTAGACCTCAAGGTAAATACAAGAGAAAAACTAATGATGATTTTGATCATCTTAACTAGCATGTGAAAGGCCTGTCATGGATCTTTAGCATGCTTGCTTAGAAGTTACAGATCCTTATTTAGTTATTTATTGATAAAGATCAGTGTTGTATCCAGATTAGTGCAAAATGATTTCTTTACCCCTGTAGGTCCAAAGGGTGACAGCACCTGCAGAGGTGGGTGATGTGGAGCTGACTGCTCTGTGCTACCACATGGATTCCCTATTGTTCACGAGCACAAACCGAGGACACGTTTGTGCCTGGGACATAAACGCCCAACGCTGCTTCATGATCTGGGAAGCTGATGATGGAGAGATTGGTAACAAAAACAAAAAGAAATCTGTTAATCTGCTAGCTATGACTATCTAGTTTGGATGAGAATGTTTTTATCACACTCCTATTTTGTCCTGGACAATGAAAATAAAAAAATCCTAATCTAACTGATGTTTTTTCATTTATTTTTTCTTTGTTTTCGGTTGCAGGAATGCTGCTGTGTCGAGGAAACCGTTTGTTGACAGGCAGCAACACCCACTGGTTACGGCTGTGGGAGGTGAAGGCTCTGCAGAACATGAAGCCTCAAGACAAAGTCTGTGGTGTAGAAGACAGGTATGCAGCCTATTTCTGACAGCACAAGACGGGTTTGTCGCATATCCTCAGAATTTGTCAGTCAAAATTCAGCTCCATGTTTCCAATAGACAGCTGATACGTGCTGTCTGCATGGCCTGTTTTAAAGCTCCTCCAAAGTCACTGCAGATTCGCCCTCTGTGAGAAAAAGCCCCTCTTTCCTGCTGACTGTCAGTGGACACTGTCTCTACGCCCTCTGCTGCTGCCATGCCTGAGGGAACAATTTATAAAAGGTCCATCGATACGAAGCATTTGCCCTTGACATTCATAGCTGTATAAGGCTGGACAGGAGAACCAATATAGAATGGCATTCATCCGATCAAAACAACACATCAATCCACGTTTTCTATATGACATGGGAATTATTCGGATTTACAATGTTGCCTCATTTGGACTTTAGTTAAACTCATTCTGCATCCCAAAAATTCAGGCTATCTTTGTTTGGAGTGACTCTAACTGTCTTGCTTGTTCACAGCATTGCTGAATGTACAGTTCAGTTTGCTCAAACACGCTCTCTTTGGATCACATTACTATTACAGTTTTAGAAAAATGGAAATCTCTGTTTGGTAACATTAGTATCTTTTAAGAAGGGCTTTGACAAATCAAAGTAAAATCTGAAAAAGGTTCAGTGCAATTCTCTTACATGGATTTGAAGGATACAGGAGTGACGGTGCACATATTGCTGCTCTGGCGCACAAACACCCCCTAAATGCGAGTGTTGTCAGTATGAAGATAAAACTTAGCTAGAGATAAGGGAAAGTTTAAACTTGGCTCTTTGCCATAATCAGAGTAAGATATGTCTAGCCTTAAAAAGCAGCAACATTTGATGATAGGTACAACTTCTGGGCTTTGAAACATGGGGATGGAGACATCTCTCCTCTATGGTTAAATCCACCATAAACAGCCTCACAGGCTGAACCTGAAACGTTTGAAATCCGTTTGACTTTGGCCTGAATTTAAATACTCTGCAGCTGCAAAAATGTCTCCTGACTTTGAAGAGTAGATAAACATTTCGGTCCGCCTCCATGTTTAAGGAGTGGTCCTGGGAAAAAAAGTGCAGCAACAGCTTGATAATGTGAATAAAATAAATTAAAGTACCATATTTCTTGACATCATTTAAAATCATCTGTTTATGTCCATAAGCCTGACGTCGGTGGTGGTGGAGCAAGAGATAATGCTGGATGGAACAATAGTCAGTGCAGCATTCGACTACACGATGGACATGGGTATCGTTGGCACAACAACAGGCACACTGTGGTACATCAACTGGTCGGATAACAGCACCATCCGGTTGGTTAGCGGACACAAAACAAAGGTAACTGAGAGCTTTGGTAGGTGGAAACTAAGCCAAAAACACACTCTGCATCTCCAGCCGTCATTATAAGCGTCCTTTTGGAGTTAACTATGGGAGTTTGAAACGATGATGATGTATTATAATAGTACATAAATGTGAATGATCTGCAGGGACTGGTTCTCAATAGAGATCTTTCAAAGGCTAAAATGTTTTCTACAGTTCAGTACACCTTGCATCACTGTTATCAGTCTCCTTTGACTTTTATAAGGACGCTCCCCATTTCAAGTACATCGGCCAACCTTCTTGATAAATACCCTAATAGAGCTGGAACTACCGGCTGATTGCCACCACTCTAAAAAATTTTAAAAAGTAACTATTGCCATGCTTACATCTCCCCCTACCACCATTGATTGTGAAAATCCAATGCTGCATTGAGAGTAGAAATGAATTGCTTGTCAGAGGCAATAATTAATTTAAATAGATTAAAAAAAAGAAGTTTGGACTTGAAAAAAGGACCTTGAAGTGACATCACGGAAGCAGCAAACAGTCATTAAGTTCCAGTGAAAAGATTATTTGTCTTCTACTATTTAATTATCTGCTTTTTTAGAGGCTGTCTTAAATCAAGTGCTGTCAAACCTTTATTCAAATTATACTTAATAATTTAATAGCATTTCATAATTGTATTGGATGTCTTTTTTATTTGTTTGTTTATTTTTATGTTGTGAAAGGTTTTTTAAAGTCTGTATGCCAATGAATATCAGAGTGTTGAATCACTCTAATTGCTAAGTAACCAAAACAAACTTGCAGTGGTGATGAGAAAGACAGGCTGGCATTAAAGATTTTTTCATAGATTTATTGACATTTTAAAAGCCCAGGTTGTTAAAATTGGGAGAAAAACCGAAGCTATTATACAGACTGACGCTCTTTGCAGGGAGCAGATAATTCTGGATAGGCTGCAGAGGCTGAATCAATGGAAGACAAAGTTTTCTCTTTGCAGGAGGTTTTATCGTCTGTGTGGTCTTCTCTGCTGCCAGGTACGCGATGTCGTCTTTAGCTTTGATGAGAGCCACTTTGCCACATGCAGCGAGGACGGCAGTGTGAGGGTGTGGACAACTTCCAGCTATGAGCTGCTGGTGCAGTTCCAGGTGCTCAACCAGGTGAGAGAGTCCATCACATGAAAGGAACAGTGGAGGAAAGTCCGCTTCCTGTTGGTTTATTTTAAAGGCAGCAGACTAAAACTCCTAAACAACTCTGACACAAAGAAAAAAGAGCTGTGCTGTGGGACAGCCAAATTTCCTTTTAGAATGATTCAAGCAATATAAAAAGTTTTCTGTGTTTTTCTTGTTTAGGCCTGTGGCTGTGTGTGCTGGAGCCCTCCTTCCACCACAGACGACACCCGTTTGGCAGCAGGATACAGCGACGGGACCCTGAGGATCTTCCGGCTCGCTTCGACAGAGATGGAGATGAAGCTGCACCCCCATCACGTGGCTGTCACTGCATTACAATACTCTGCTAACGGTGAGAAACAAACGCAGTCCTTAAAATCCCTCTGGTGCACTGTCGGAGGTTCTAGAACCTGTTTTGCGTCTTGTTTGGGCCAAAACGTTTATCTTTGGGCCTCCTTTAGTTTTGTGAAAGGGATCAATGTGATTGGCTGTTCAGCACAGTCACTATGGAAATCAGAGAAACTGGTGCTTAAAGTAATTTTCTCAGTGTGTTCACATGCGTTTGTGTGGAAGAGAAGAGCCCTATTCTTCTTTTTAAACCCCTCCTGAAAGGGGCTATCATCCTGCCCAAATGGGTTACCATTATAAGGCTGTAACTCAGAGCAGAACTCAGAGGTCCAAGTTTGAGCCTTCAGATGTACTTCTCTATGAGTTTGAGTGCTCTGTGCTGGCAGAGCATTTAAATCAAATGCCGATGGTTTCTCCAGTCATCATCTGCCCCCTTCTGACAGGTCGGGCTATCCTTTCAGCCGGGAACAATGGCCTGGTAGCTGTCAGCAGCCTATTAGATGGAGCAACTCTCAGGATCATAAAGGACCACAAAGGAGCAACAATTACCACAGTCCAGTGTGTGAATGAACAGGTCAGCTCGCTGAAGCCAGCTAGGAGAAGCTTTATCAGATCCCAAGACAGCTAAGAATTCAGCTTGAGAGTCAGAAAATGAAACATTGGTAAATTACTTAGTGGTTTCTGCAGCAGTAATCACAGAATGTAGCATTTGACTCTTAGTTTTTTGCTTTTTCTGATTGGACATGCATGTCCTAATTTTAGCTCTTAATTTTCTCTCCCCTCTGATCTTTTAAAGGTTTCTGTAAACGGGAGCTTCTGTTCATGAAAAGGATCATTTTATTTATTCCTTTTGCAGTGACAGCTGCCCTTTCATCCATGTGTATGCTAAGACCATCATATCATCCTTTGATCATATGCAGATTTCTTAATTGTGTCCTAATATGTGCACAGGAGACTTTTACTTTCAGATGTTAATTTGGTGTGAAACCAAACCCCCCTCACTTTCTGAGCAGTTGGTTTCTTCTTCTTTCAGACACAATCCCGGCAACACTATGGCTGCTTATTTAACATGGTCTAATAATCTGCCTGTGGGTGCAGAGTTTCAAGTTGGACGCCATGTGATGCTGTTTAAAAAGATGAGAGGTGATTTTGTCATATTTTCTGACTGTTCCTGAAGCTGTTTCATCTCCTTATCCTCAGTGCAAGAAGTTTGGACTGGAGGGAAATGAACTGTGGTTGGCTGCCAGTGCTGACAGGCGTGTCAGTGTGTGGGCTGCTGACTGGTCTAAGAAGAAGTGTGATCTGCTGGACTGGATGTCATTTCCTGCTCCTGCCTTTTTTGCGGTAGGAATTGGCGTCTTAGTTTGAGTCGTCATGGTTCTTGGAGGTTACTTCAACAGTGGATATACTTGATTAGTCACACACTAATTTACTGACATTTAGAAACAAAAAACTAGATCTGGGTATACTAGAATAATACTGTACTGAAAAAATAAAATCATCACCGTTCACTATCATCAGCTGAACACATCACCTGCATTCATCAGTACTGTCCTGCATGCATGGAAAATTGTAAAAAGTACCATAATCCACAGGAAAATATTTTCTGTAACCAGAAATACAGTTGTGCAATTTTACAATTGAACCTCATTAACGTCTTCAAAGAAAAAGTTGAAGGATATAAAAACCAAGACCTTGAGTAGTCCTGTTTTAAAGATTCTTAACAATTAACTGATTTTGAGGAATTAAAAAAAAAAAAAAGTTTTAAGTTATCAACAGGATTTTTTCTTTTTGTGACATTAGCTCCATTTGGCATTTCATAGTTTCCCTCATTTCCATGTTTTAGGGGGACAGCCCTCCACCCAGCCTGGCTGCCTTTTTGCCCACAGATCATAGCCTGGTGGTCTACACTGGCTACGGCGTGGAGAAAGAACTGTCTTTTTACAGTCTGGCTAAACAACAGGTATCAAACCCTTTTCACTGGTCGACCGTGCGTTGTGATTTTCTGTTCCCAGTCAGGGATGGTGTCCCAGACAGAATGTTCAGTGATGAGTGGGAGAGCTTAAGATGTTTTCTCTTACAACAGATAATAAAAAAGATTGCCCTGCCCCACTGGGCCTCGTGCATCAGTCTGTCCTCTAACGGTCAGCTCATTGCTGTGGGATCAAAAGGTAATCTGGAATTTAGTTGTTTATCCACAAATAGTTCTAGGGAAGAGATTCTTGTCAAAAGTTTGGTAATTCTGTGCAGTCTGTTTCCAACTAAATGTCTTTTTTTTTTTTTCTTTTTTTTCCTCATCAGAGCGGGTGTTGAAGCTGATCACGTCAACCAACGGCAAATTTCAAGATTTCTTGCAGCACAGTGACTCACTGCAGACGTGTCACTTCTCCCCCTCTGGGTCGCTGCTTTTCTCTGTGGCCTATAATGAGATCCTGCTGTGGGAGGTGCGGGGCTTTTGAAGGCCTGCAATCTATTTTTGAACATGTAGCACCGTAGGATTGTCTGCTGTCACACATGCCGCAGAATTATTTTTTCATAATAATCTTAAATTGATTGTTTTCAGAGACGAGTCTGATTGGAGTTTGTGTATGTAATATTTTAATTGCACATGTATAGTTTTGAAATAAACCTTTTTTTTATTAAATAGGTTGTTTTAAATGTTGCCAGTTTATTTTATTTTATTTTTCCCAATGTAAGCTATAGCAATGTAAGATAGAATTTGGGTGTGGGCTGCATTTTAACAGGAGTAAAAGGCAGCATCAACAATATGTTTTCATTCAGCATTGTCTCACACAGTTTGGATCTTTTTTTTGCTCAATCTTTTGATTAAAATAAAGGAAGAGTGCTTAGCAGCTCAGACCTCTGCTCAGAATACTGAATATATATATATCTGTCTCTAAAACCATTGGTTAAATTCTCTCACAAAGACTTTAATTCAAAGGATATCTGTCTCCCTTATTCCCAACACACATTTTTATGTTTTTTATTTTAGTCTACTTGGACTAGACATTGAAATCAAGGCAACTAGAAACCTTTCCTTTTTTCTCCAAAAACTAACCCGGAAATCATCTTGACAGGTAGTCATGTCTTTAAAATCCAAAATATATTTTATAATTGGAATAAAATTCACTCATTGACAATGATATTTGATGTCAAATGGTCCCACCTGTTAAATAAAAGAAAACTAGTGCCAACCATTTTGTAATTATATGTAAACACTTAAGACTAGTGATGTAATCATAACCCATTAAACGATATGAGGTTATTTTTTTAATAAGCTGAAGATGTGTATCAGAGGAAAATTCCCATTTCCATTTGTTGGAAGTAAAATTCCCCTCATTATCAGTAATAGTCTCAGGATTTGGCTGGTGGGCCTGTTGAATTATTGTTTCATCCTTTTTTTTTCATTGCATTTTTAAGCAGTATATCTCTAAAACTTTTCCCACAAATGGATGTCAGAAATTAATATCTTTACCTATGAATATTTCTAAACATTGGGGAGAAAAGAGTTTAAAACAATGTCTCTGTTGAAGTACCCAGTTTGTCCGGTAGGGGGTGTCCTCCCGCAGGTCCTGTAGGAATGAACCGGAAAGATATGGTTTCACCTTGTCTGCACATCTCTGCTAAGTGGCACACGTTTGGTTTTAGCTAAAAATCTGACATTCAGATTTAAGATATGCCACTGTAGTTCGCCTAACTGTTCTTCGAAGACTGAAGAAACATGAAGCAAGACGTCAGGATACTTTTGTTAGGGGAACGTAAGTCTCACTCGGACAGCCGACAGCGAGCTGCCACACTACCAAACATTAGCTGTAGCGGCTAACTAAGTTACCAACTTGTATCAGAATTCATCTAAATTACTTTTGGGACTCAGATAGTTTAACCATAGAAAACTGAGTGGCTCTCCATTTAAATGTACTCGTTTTGTGAGGAATGGCTTTTTCCAATGTTAACTTCCGCCATGCTAGCTTATTGTATTTTTGTTAAAAAGTTGGCTCTGCTAGAAAAGCTAGCAGGTAGCTCAGCAGACTCTTGTCACAACTTAAGCGTTTCAGCTTTTCACAGTGTTTCTTGGCGAATTGTCCAGTGAAAGCCAAACAGCTTCATATTCCGTTAGTTTGATTTAATTTATTTTTTTCAACTATCTTCAACTCGGATAATTTAATAAGGTTTAAATGCTGTTGTCCAGATGCAAATGCCAGACGGCCAGCTCCATCTCACAATAAGGGTCCTACTGTCAATATCAGCGTGGAGATGTATTAATTTTATAAAGAGGACATAGCACATGCTCTTATATGCATTTCTAAAACTTCTGAGTGAAATCAGTATACAAGCTACGAAGGTTCCATGGGTCTGTGTCTGACAGCTTCTCCTTAAATTGTCTCCTCAAACAGCCAAGGTTGGGAAGACCTCCCTCATCATGTCCCTGGTTG
Organism: Menidia menidia; assembly: GCA_907169785.1. NCBI lineage: Eukaryota > Metazoa > Chordata > Actinopteri > Atheriniformes > Atherinopsidae > Menidia > Menidia menidia. Next base: position 9,073,163 of record CAJRST010010001.1, read on the forward strand.
GAGAAGAGTTCCCAGAGGAGGCAAGTCTGAGCATCCTCCTCCAATAGCTGAACTTTTGTTCCCTGCATTGGACTCATTTTTGCTTTAATTGTTATACTGTGTTAAAACTCTTAAATCTAATGTGTTCACAAGTCTTTTAGTAGACAAGAAAGACCTAACATGAGTGAAAGCTAGCATTGTCTTGGCTGTAACCGTAATGGCTGTGTGATCGATAACTGAGTTTTGGTAACGGTTAACAATGATTTGAAATCTTTGATTTAAATCCATCTCATTCTCTCCCAGGTTCCCTCCAGGGCTGAGGAGATCACCATACCAGCTGATGTAACACCAGAGAAGGTGCCCACGCATATTGTGGACTACTCAGGTATAACGATGAGCATGCCAAAAATTCCCACCCCAAATTATTTGTACAAAGATGTTTCCCCGTTATCTGTTTCAGATTAAAGCAAAGGCTGTAACACATATGTGTCTGATTGAAGCCACAAATGTTGCATGCTGGTCTGAAAAAAGACAACTTTTAATGTTTCTTTGTTTATTCTTCACGTCAATAGAAAAAGAACAGAGCGATGAGGTCCTTCGAAACGAGATCGTCAAGGTAAACGCACTATTCTGCTCTAAAAAATACACTAAGCAGGTTCCAACAAAAGAAAAGTAGACCAATTTAAAGTAAACCATCAATTCCATTGGTACTTTATAGAAGCACATATAAAATGAATCAAACTGAGCTTTATGAGTTATGGTTATCCATGCTCTCCCTTAAATATGTCGGCAAAACTGAGTCAGTTTTTGAGTTTTGTTTTCTTTGTCCAGGCTAATGTGGTGTGTGTGGTGTATGATGTCACCAATGAAGACACCATAGACAAGGTGATAATCTGCTGTTTGCTTTTTTATGACCTCATGCTGTAGATTCTACTCTTTTCACTCATCCATCTGCCCCTTTGCTTTTCAGATTAAAACCAAATGGATCCCTTTAGTAAACGGAGATGCAGAGAAAGGAAAAAAGTATGTATCAGCTGATGGGGGTTGTTGTTGACTAAATAAAAAGTGGAACAACTTGTCAGATGAAGGTTAAACTCCTTTCCATAGGTGTCTGGTTATGTTAACAGACGTTTGGTTGAGTAATATTTTAAGACATTGACTAAATGTCTAAAACATGCAGAAAAAAAGGCTTAATTATGATATTTGTATGTCAACTCATAATGGTGTATACTGAGAGTTTGCTCCTTGGTTCAGGATTCCCATCATCCTTGTTGGAAACAAATCAGATCTGCGTAGTGGGAGCTCAATGGAAACCATTCTTCCCATCATGAACCAGTTCTCTGAGATCGAGACCTGTGTTGAGGTGAAACTTAACTCTGACAGACTTGTTTGACTGTGGGACAAACAGACACTGATAGTTGCCTGGTTTCATTCAAATATTTGCACATTCACTTTATCATGCCGTAGATTGCTTTGAATATCATTATCGGAAAAGAAAAAAAAACTCTTTCTGCTTCTTTTTTATTTCTTAGTGTTCTGCAAAGAACCTGAAAAACATCTCAGAGCTCTTCTACTATGCGCAGAAGGCAGTCCTCCACCCCACTGCTCCTCTTTACGATCCTGAAGACAAACAGGTCTGCTTTCTTTTTCTTTGGAAAGTGATATCAGCTCTGGGCTGTCAGCCTTCCTGTCCCGGTCCCATTTGTGGAGAAACATCAATGATAGTTACGTAACTTGTTTTCGGCAGCTAAAACCATCATGTGTGCGAGCCCTCAGCCGAATTTTCTACATCTCTGACCAGGACAACGACCGAATCCTCAGTGATGCCGAACTCAACAGGTTTCAGGTAACAGACAGATTTTACTTCTCAGCCGCTTCTTCAGACAAGGCATGTTGTTGACAAAAAAAGATCTCATCTATTCCCTGTAGAAATCTTGTTTTGGGAATCCTCTGGCACCCCAAGCCTTAGAGGACGTGAAGACAGTAGTGTGGAAGAACACCAGTGATGGCGTACAGGACAACGGCCTGACTCTGAACGGTAGAACGCAGTGGGGCAAATGTCATTTTACACCCCTTTGTTAAAGGCCTATTCTCAACTGACGGCCATGTATCGCCTTCCCTCTATTCCAGGTTTCTTGTTTCTCAATACATTATTTATCCAAAGAGGCCGGCATGAAACCACGTGGACCATCCTCAGGAAGTTTGGTTACGACGACAACCTGGAGCTGACTGATGACTACCTGTACCCAGAGTAAGGCCAGCCACCGCGTCCCCTGTCAACAAAACTGCACTACTCCTGCAGCTGTTCTTTAAATAAGCCCATACGTGGTTGTAGTTCATTCAAACCTGCAGTTTTTTTTGTCCTGTTTTGAATGGGGCTGTTTTGTGTGTCCAGACTGCGGGTGCCCGCGGGCTGCTCCACAGAGCTCAATCACTTAGGCCACCAGTTTGTCCAGCGGCTGTTCGACAAGTACGACGAAGTGAGTGGCCGTGCTCCCCGCCTCTCTGGGCCCTAAACTCCTGTGGAAAAACTACCTTGTGATGTAGTGAGCGGTGACCTTCGGTGACGAGGTGGTGTGTGTTTTCCCCGGCAGGATAAAGACGCTGCCCTGTCGCCAGCCGAGCTCAAGAACCTGTTCTGCGTGTGTCCCTACATGCCCTGGGGCGCCGACGTCTACAAGGCCGTACCCACCACGGACGAGGGCTACATTTCCAATCACGGCTACCACTGTCAGTGGATGTAAGCGTTGAGACTCACTTGCAGCCGTCAGCACAGCCTCCACTCAGATTATTGTCAGCGCTGTTAAACACCCGCCCTCATGCCCTTCACATGCAGGCTCTCCGCGTACCTCGACATCCACCGCTGCCTGGAGCACCTTGGATACCTAGGTTACCCAATCCTCACTGAGCAAGAGTCACAGACGGCTGCAGTCACAGGTCTGTGTGTGTGAGAGAGTGTGTGTGTGTCTGAGTGTGTGAGAGTGTGTAAGTGAGGGAGAGTGTGTGAGTGAGAGAGAGAGAGAGAGATTAATCTGTCCCAAAACCGATAGAAAGGCTGAGACCGCTTCTCGCTAATCCTTGGAAGACATGGGCATTGTTTCACTCACAGTTAATCACCAACATCATAACCCCGTCCACTGCAGCCCGTCAGGTTTCCACACGCTTCCTGACCTTCCTGTTTTGCATGAACAGTCCACTTTGACTTCAGAGTAGTTAAATCGCATGTGTCAGCACATTTGTGTGGGCTGAAATGTGCTCAGGGGACTGGCTACACGTATGAACGTGCATTCACTGGCTTTGATGTGCAGTCTGATCGTCTTTAAAGTGGGATTAGTGGTGATAGTAATTCTCCTTACTGTTACTACTGTTACACATCCTGTAGCTACGCAAGTGTGGTGTCAGCATGAAAGGTTTTATGGTTGTCCATCGGTTGTCCAGTAGGAAGCGCTCCGTCCAGAATCAGAATAGCATATAGAGATCTGCTTTAGCTTTTTTAGTAATGTGTCTTTCTTTCTCTTCAACATGTGCAGTTACACAGGAGAAACAGTTGGATATGCAAAAGCGTCACACTCAGAGAACTGTGTTCCTCTGCAAGGTGATTGGACCACGGGGGACGGGCAAGACAGCCTTTCTCCAGGCCTTCGTGGGTCGAAACATTCTGGTATGGCTCTATGAAACAACCTGAAATTACAAATTTCATTCAAACTTAGATGAGCTCATATTTGTCTCTGTGCTGAAGCCTAAAAAAGCTCAACTGTTTCCTTATGTTTTTTTCTTTATGGCTTTTCTAGAATCAGGGGAACCCCAGCAGTGCCTTCTCACCATATGTCATAAATACAGTCCACGTTAGCAGCCAAGAGAAATACCTGATTGTAAGTAGTGATCCTAATGGAACCTTTTTAACAATGACAAAGCCCTGGAGCCACAGTCTCCTGCTTCCTCTGCAGCTCAATGAGGTAGACGTGGAGACGGAGTTCCTAAAGACGTCGGACGCCTCCTGTGATGTTGCTTGTCTCATGTATGATGCAAGCGACCCTCATTCTTTCAACTATTGTGCCAGTATATACAAGGTGAGTCACAACATGCTGGATATGCCTCACCCACAGACATGCAAGCTGCTGATGCTCGCTTTATCAGCTTTAGCTGTTTGTAGCTTAGCTGGAGATTTATAGAGGGCTGGTGATGTCCCAATTCAAATTTGAGATTTTATTTATTTTTTATCAAACCTTTCTGGATCTTACCTAACTTTTACTTGGATTGAAACCCTGCTTGCTCCAATGTGTTTCCACCATTGTGATCATGAATGACAATGTTTAGAAATGTACTTTTTTTTTGCCATCTGAATTTTTCATGATTTATTCCCAACCTCTTTTTAATAATGTTGTTATTTAGCAACATTACATGGAGAGCAACATCCCATGTGTGCTGGTCGCCTCCAAAGTGGACCTTCCTGAAGCCAAACAGTTCCACGGGATGACTCCGGCCGATTTCTGCTATAAACACCGCCTGCCTCCACCGCTGCCCTTCTCCAGCCTGCTGCTGCTAGACTCCACCACCAAGAACATCTACACCAAGCTGGCCTGGGCAGCTATGTACCCGTACGTCCAAACACTGGGCTCCTCCAGAACAACATACAGAAGTCAATTAAACGAAGAGAGAGATCCTGCCTGATGATGTGGAGGAAAAAGCATTATTGATGTAATTATTTAGTTTATGATGACATCCGTGGTGGCTAACCCTGGGTTATTTCTTTTCCTCCCCTTTGCAGACACCTGAACGGTTCAGACGTGAGCAACGCGTCGTTCTGGCTAAGAGTGGCCCTGGGCTCGGCTGTGGCCGCGGTCCTGGGCTTCGCCATCTACAGAGCAGTTGGCCGACTGAAATGACCACCAACCGGCTTGATCATGTCTCTCATTAGTTTGTTGTTGTTTTACTTCCACCCCTCAAGACCAAACCTGTGAGACCAGAACCAGGACCACTGCAAATGAACTGAACAGAGTCCACATCACATTTCTGCCATTCTAAGTGCAACCTTCTCACTTTGAAGTTGTTTGATCCCAGCTGTCCAGAGGTTAGTCGGATACTGGTGATCGTATAATTCCCCATTATACATTTTTTTTGCCTTATGTTGTCTAAGCAGGAGACAGCCCGCGTGTGCTTTGATAGAAAACGAAATGCTGCCACTGTCCCTAAAGGGGGGGTCTGCACGAAAAGGCTGTGAAGCCCACTGTTATCCCCTTCCAATGTCTCCTGAGTGTTACCTGGGAGTTCTTAAATTACGAGCAGTGTTTCTGAGCATAGCTGGTAAAATGCCAAAATGACTGAAACCAAAACGGGAGCATTGGAGTCGGTTTTAACCACAACAATCATGATGGAACGCCTCCCAGACTCCTACAGGAACAGTGCTTGCCTTTTTCTGACCAAGACCCCACAGACGGGAGATAATTATCTGATTGCCAAACGACTGGAGCGGCCATGGGCGGTTGTAGCATGTTGTTGCCCCTCAGGCGGACCACGCAGCCCGCTAATAAATCATGCTGTTTAGCTTCAGCCTCATTGTTAACATGTTTTTAGCAGTACCTCTTTCATGGAGCTGCGGCTGTAGGAAGAGATCGCTCTCTTATGCATGAAGGTTTGCTTTTATATGGAGGATATTTGTTTGTGTTCGCATCTACAATGAATCAAAGGCTTTCTGTGTGCTGTGGAAGGAGGCCGAGCAAACCTTGAAAATCATGGTATTCCTACAGAATGTAGTCCGTTTTTGTTTTGTTTTTTATCTCTGCCTCTGGTTTCCCACTGCTCTGTGGACTTTGAAATGGACTTGATTTCAATAAGACTGAAAAACACCAGCAATCTGTGCTTTTCTGTTCCCAACCCTGTTGCATCACGTGTCTGCACACACTCCGTCAGCGCATTGTTTCCCCAACTGTTGCTGGATTTAGCAGAGGGCCTGTTGTTTCTACGGGAGCAGCCTCTGTGAACTTTGAAACTATTTTCTTAATCAAAGCAAAAAAAATACCTGGGTCGAGTGGGGACTTCTGGGGGGGTAAAAATGTATGGGAGTTAAGATCAAGGATAAAAATTCTATTAATTCTTTGGTCATATGTCCGGCACTGGTTGCTTAATTCATCTTAAAAACAAATTAATTATTTTTTTACACAATCAATCACTCACACTTTATTTAGTCGGAACCCCCGGTGTTCAAACTGGAGTTGCAACCCAAAATCCTGATTATTGTCTGATTTGATGTTCCACTTCCATGTGAAAGTGACAACAACTACCCTCTCCCAGATAATCTATCTGCAAGAACACGTGGCATAGTCATATTTGGATACATGTATCATGGTGGATCAGTTTAATCTTCTATCTAGACTCTATACTGACGACTAGGAGGATCGTTTGGACTAAATCCTGACCTTCGTCATCCAGCCCGTGAGGAGGAGGAGGATGAGGAGGAGTCTGTTCCTGCTAAGCCCCACCAGATGGCAGCACAGTTTGTCAGGTGTAACGGTGGGTGTGTCCTGGAATACGGCTGGTGGTGATATCAAATCACTCCTCATCACTCCTGCGCTGTAGCCTTTATGATCTTATAAGTCAGATAAAGAGCTGCTTGGCGTCGGTCTTCGCCCACGCGGAATGCAACACCCAGATGTTCACAGCTGCCAGAGGGTGAGGTTTCTCCACACTTTGTCACATGTTTTAACTCTGTGATGAGTGTCGCTAAAGTTTATTGTATGTTAGGAGGCAATGAGCAGACATGGGAATGTTTCCACATCTTTCTGTCTTACATTAGGGCTGCGTCTACGTCCTGGTGCATTTACATCATAAATAAGGAGTTTTTTTTTGTTTTTTGTCAGACGCGTTAAAGAGCCCTGTTTGTGTGCAGTTTTATCGCTGACACGCACAGAAGTGCCTCCTTCACCACCGCGCACAATAAGTTGACACTTTTTCTTGTTTTTCTTCTTTTTTTTTTAGAAGATGGCAAGGGTTTATTAAATTACAATGTAAACAGTCTTTAACACAGCGGGATGGTTGACTATGGGGAGAGTCGTCGGAACATTCTAAAATATACAGAGTGGACGTTGGGGGAGGACAGTGGAGCCTTCAGGAACACCCCCTGACCTCCGCCGGGCACTGACCACCACCATTCATTAGTTTAAGTGTACATCACCCCCCCCCCCCCCCCCCCACTTCAGCAAGACGCCAGACTTAGTATATTTGTGTCCAATGATCAGACAGAAAAACCAACAGTACTCATAACGAAATAAAAAGACAATTATCTCTACAGCTTATTGACGCTATAGTGCAATGGAGAGAGAAAAACTACCGGTAAAAACAGCATACACGTTTGTATGAGACCTTACAAAAATAATACATATACGAAAACATTTCCTCGAGTATTTACAGTAGCTGCAATATTGTCCTTTTTTTTGTTTTGTTTTTACTTCTTTTTGGATGTCTTGGCCCCCTTCTTGGCCGCCTTGGCCTTGGGCTTGGCCGCCTTCTTGGCCGGTTTGGCCTTGGGCTTGACCGCCTTGGGCTTCTTGGCCGGAGCCTTCTTGGCTTTGGCCGGGGTCGCCTTCTTGGCGACCTTCTTGACTTTCTTCACGGCCGCCTTCTTGGGCTTCTCCGGCGTCTTGGGCACCTTCTTGGGCTTGGCCGCCTTCTTGGGCTTGGGCTTGACCACTTTCTTGGCTTTGGCGGCCGGCGCCGGTGCCGCCTTGCTGGACTTCTTGGTGTCCTCCGGCTTGGTCAGCCTGAAGGAGCCGGACGCGCCGATGCCTTTGGTGTGGCGCAGCATCCCGGACGCCACCAGCCGCTTCAGGGCCATCTTGATCTGGACGTCGGCGTTGTCGCCCACTTTGTAGTTCTTCCGGACGTACTTCTGGATGGACTGGCGGGAAGCGCCGCTCCGGCTGGCGTCGTGGACGATAGCCGCTTTAATCATGTCCGAGTACTTGGGGTGGGAAGCCGGCTTCTTGGGCTTGGACGCCTTTTTGGCTTTGGCTGGAGTGGACGACGTCTCTGCCATAGTTGTCTTTTCTCTCGGCGAAGTTAACGGAACAAAAAAAAAAACTCTCAGAAGGTGTAATTTCCCCCCCTCCCTGGCTCGGTTCGCTCGTCAGAAAAAGAGTCAAATATACGTGCGGTTAATAATGTTCAAAAAGCCCTTTCCAAAGTCCAAACTTTCCGGTTACGTTGCCTTTTACGTCCCCCCCCAAGAAAAAAAAAAACCGTTTGCCGTAGCTTTCGTTCAGAGGCCACGCGCCGGTGTGTCGGTCCACTTTGGTGTTTTATTCCACGGGCGCTCCGGTGAGCCTATGAAGCCTATCTGCGGACGTGATTGAGAACACCAACTGCCAGCAGCTGATCTAGCGGACTCCATGGAACTGGCGCCGTCCCGTTTGTGTTTCTTCATCCTCCAACTAACGTCAAATCTAAGCCCCGCGGACGGGTACCGGGGCCCCGAACCCCACGGGCGGGTAGCAGAGACATTGGGCTTCCCGCCGACACACTCCGTCCCCCCCCTCCGCCCCAGCCAACAACTTTTATTCCAGGAAAACCCGCTGGAAGTAGCGCGCGCCGTGAACAATTTTGCCCAATTCGCGCTAAATTGACCCAAACGGACGGAACCGGGGCCGGTGTCACGCGACGCACGTGAAAATTGAATCTTTGCCCAGACCGATGCACGTCGTTCGGACAGAGCAGGAGTCCGTTTTTCCTTTTAATACATCGATACATTTTCCCAACTAACACAGTCCGGCCATTCACTTTGAGTGACGTGGTCGATATTATTTACTGTTAAACCTCCTATAAATTAAATGTCACATTATCTAAGTGGCGGGGGGCAGTCGGGGCCGTAGTGGGGCTTTATTCCGGTCACAACACCGGTCAGGGGTTCGCTGTGCCGGCTGCTTTTAGGGCAGAATTGCTTATAACTATCACTATGGCTGTCGCCTCTCGAGCTCCATTGTCAGGAAAGTTGCCAACACCTCCAAAAGATCAGGGATTCTGATGGCGGGTCACGCGACCCATCACAGGATTTTTTGACATGGGTCAGAGCTTTCTGCGACCACCCTGCGGCCAGGTGTGGGTCCAGCTGCGGGGTGGGGGGTGCGGACTGCAGCCGAAAGCAAAGTCCTTCAGCACAGGATGCAGGGATGGCTTTCTTTTGTTCAGGAACTGGCGCATCAGAGCTCTGCCAACAACACCTCTGACATCTGCGCCTTCTGAGGGCGAGAGGTTTCGTTTCAAGGCACCAAAAGAAAAAAAAACTCTCCCGGATAACAAACTTTTATCCTAAATTCTGCGGTGTAATTTCTTCTTTTCAATTTCAGCTCAAGTGTCCCTCCCAGAAACGCCATTTTGATTCCCATATGAAAGTCTCAGCTTCTGAAGTAGAGCTTTTCACAGACTTTTTTTGGAGGTTATTATCTGACTTGTGGCATCATTTTGGGGTTATTAACCCCCCCTTGTTTGGTCACCTCACCATCTCGGCTGTTGCACATCAGTCCAAAGGGGGCAGAGGGACTTCTCAGAGGGGAGACCCTCCTCAGCAGCAGCCTGATGGCGAGCTGCTGGCCGGAGAGCGGCTAATTGTCCAGTCAATTGAAGTTGCATTTAAATGAGAAAACAGTTTGATGTCATCTGTTTGCGTGTGGCAGCTGATAACCGACAGCCGGGCGGAGAAAAGCAGCTCTGTCCACGGGGGAGTGTATCACCCCCTCCTCCACCTGCCCCCTTCAAGTTGCTGCCTGTGTTTTTGTTTATTTGCGCTCGGACACGTTTGTTTACTCCAAGGCAGCTTAGTTAAGGAGTGAATGAGTGAAAACGACGGAGGGTGATGGTGAAAGTGAATGAGGGTTGTTGTTTTTTTTGTTCCATCCTTCACATGACTGTTGAGTTGAAGAGTGAGGGAGTGGATGAGAGGATGAACTGGTGAATGCGTGAGTGTGTTGGGCACAAAGTGCAGGTGGGAGGGGGTGAGTCAATTTTAGATCAGTGGTGAAAGGGTGAATGTAACAAGCTGAGGCGAGCTGGGACGTGAACGTGTGAATTGAAATTGAAATATTTAAATGGAACATTATGGGAGGAGGAGGAGGGGGGGATCCACGCCACTCACGCGGATCCTGTATATTCTTGTTTATGTGTAGTCAGGAAAACGTGCGTTGCTATGTTTGCGAGTCTCGTGCAGGTTGTGAGTAGGACACGGGGGCATCCGTCGAGCGTCATGTGATTGTGGGATTGTGATTTCCCGGTGTTGGGCTCTGGAACGGTCACCGACCAGTGATGCCTCTCCTTCCCGCGCCCCCGTTCCAAACGCGCACTGTCCCCGCTCTGCACCGCTCCTCCGGCAGAGGGACGTCCTCCTGGAGCTCTGGCCCCTGGTCACCGCACAATAAGCCCAAGTGGCTATTACGCGATGACCTCGACGTTTTTATTAGACTCCATGTTGTGCGTTCTTATTTGATTTTGGCGCAAAATGTAGTCTTATTTCTAGATATTTTTTATTATAGTCTACTGTCATTCTTTTTTCTTTATAGTCTTTTTTCTCGGTATCATGGACTACAGCTCGTGCAATTGGTAGACTAATAAACTTCTCTCTAAACAGAATGTTAGGCAACTTGAGACATTTATTTTAAATTATAAATTCATCATAGCCTATTTTTGTTTTCCAAATAGTCCACCCTGAGAAGGTTATGATTACTCATTTTGGTGTTTATACTCCATACAGTGTCACCACGCTGTGGTCATGTTAGTGTCTGACGACCAAATCTAAAGATATCTGACATAATGCTTAACCCACTTCTGGGTAATTTGTCAGTAGTCATGGAGAGGGGAGTGGGAGTTATATTACATATGTATTTACAGAGGATAGCTACACCATCGAGTCAGGTGTGTTTTAGTGTTGCGGCTCTAAATCTGCCCGATGCCAGGCTGTAATTTTAGCCAGCCAAAAGTCCTTCCCTGTCTCTGGCCCAAAGTGTTCTGGTTATATCCACCATGTTATTTGTTGTGCTGCCTGGCAGGGCTCTGGGTCAGTTGTTAAAGTGTCCGAGAACTGCCCAACACGTGATCTCATTATGTCCAAACCATGCCTTCTGTTGGGCTTTTATTGAAAGAGTGGAATTGTATTCAACCTTAAATGTTTGACGGAGAATAAGGTGACTGAAAAAGACACGTAGAGGGTGATTTCAGAATATCGTATAATATCATACACTCTCGGATATTTGTTGAATTTTCTTTTAATGTCAACATTCCGGCGGAAAGAGCTCAAAGAAAAGAAAAATGTTCTGACAGAAAATGTATCATTTCCGTCTCCATATGAACAGCTTTCGGATAAGTTGGTGATAAGTCCTGTTCTGAGTATTAGCATGCCATGTTGAGGCTGCAACTAAGAATAATTCTCAATTTGAATTCCTCACGCCGCAGCAGTTGTAATACAGTTGCGTGCAGGCCAGCTGGGGAGGGAAGCGCGCTCTCTGCAGGTTGTGTGTCTCTGAGTTTGGACAGTTGTTTGGACACATGGATGTCTGAGCAGGTGCTGTGCTGAATAGCACACAGCCCAGCCAACAGAGGTCCACCCCGCTGGTCCACAAGACGCTCTTTGTCCACGTCCTGCAAGTCTCATCCGAAAAACACCTTCAGCATATCTAGTATTGGGAAAGTAACTGTTCCCTCAACGTCAGCTGTCAGGGCGCCTCTCACATGACGGATTCTGGACACTCAGAACACCTGTGAGGTGTCACTCAGGCCCACAGATAGGACCAACGGTCAGTGGTCAAATGGTCTTCAATGAGAAATAATTTAACCATCACCATGCATTTTTTAAATAGAACCCTATTTTATCCCCATCTGTGCCAACTACTAAAATCAGAGGAACTATCGCTTCATTACAGTTTTAGGATTCGTGCTGGCCGTCGGCCATCACATCTAATTTGACGCATGATTCTTTACCCTTCAGGAATGCTACATTTAGCCCTAATCCTGACTTTAACCCTTGCCCTGTTAATACACCGGGACTTAGGTGGAGTACGGGATGCAGTCTGCAGCAGTAGGTAGCCGCAGGATTAAAACCATCTTCTCTGTGGGTGCTAGGTTTAAACGGGAATTATTATTCATGGCTGTAAAGAATTACGATGACAGCTACTCTCAATTTTTAACAGTTTAAGAGGCTTTTTGACTCTATCTTATGCAAAAACTATCAACTAACCGTGCGAAGAATTTTCAGCTGCTGCCACTTTTCCAGTGCTTTCAGAATATTTTGCCAAGTAGTTGAATGAGACCTGGGAGAAGCGTTTTGAACAAAGCATGCTGCTGGTAGCCATTTGTGATTTTTACCAACAGAGGGCAGCAGCAGAGGGAAGACTACCCACGTGCCATTTGTCTGAGTGTGCATTACTATTTGTCTTATTATAAATATGATTAGTGCTGTAATGATATCATTTTGCCTCACCCATATGTTTGAATCAGACAGAGGAGTTAATAGCACATCTGTAAGGACAAGTGTATGTTGTAACTGTAAAATGCACCGCTGTCCAAATCTCCTTAAACAGACAATAAAAAGCTTCATCAATCAGCTCTTTTCTGTGATCCATGTTGGTGAGATTAAGGCTCTCTGTGTGCAAACAATAGCTTCTGTGGATTACATTTGTTCTGTTCCTGTCGACGAGGGTATGATTTCAGCAGTGAGCATTGGCTGGTTGTCAGACTTCACGTTTATCATCTTATTATGAACATGGTGCGATGAAGTGCCAAAAACCTGAAACCACGCAGGCTACAGTTGTTCCTGCTGCACGTCAGACAGCTCTGATCCAGGCGCTGCAGCTCCAGGTTTAAACACTAGAGGTCTCTGCACACTTCTGCTTTATGCTCTTCATTTTGAACCCATAAGGAGCCTCATCAACACTTTGTACATCTCAGTAAGAAGTAACGCTGTAACACCACATTGTGAGAGAGAGCCACTGATGCCCCCCCCCCCCTCTCCTTAATGCTCTTTTGTTTTAACCTCTTTGCTGTAACTCCTTCCTCCTCCTTGCCTCCCCTAGTGTTGTTTCCTCTAGAGATTGTCTAAATAGAGCAGTTTGAATAAAAAGTGTGTCATTCAGTGACCTGATTCACTTTTCTGCCATTTTTCATCATGCGGGTGATTCCCACTATTGCACAATCACTAGAATTTGACATCCAGGGGCCCATAGTGGAACACTACAATTCTGTAAACCTGCACACTGAAAACATGCTGAGAGTAAACTTAATCTCAAAGCAGCACCTTTTAAGCCAATCATGCCCTGATCTTTGTGTGATGGCCAGGTGTTGTGGAAGAATTATAGATGTTCAGTCTTATGGTGGTCTTTCTGAAAGGTATTTTTGAATCTTTCAGATGAATTCATCTTTTTTTTTTTTTGTCATTCTTTATTTTTTTCCATTGAGAGGAATTTTTCAATGCAGATTCAAAAACAGCCTCAAATTACACTGAAAGGATCTATCTGAAATCAATTATGATCAAATGTGTACATTTAAAACTACGCAATAGCTACAACTGTCATAACACCCAGGCAAATCTTTTGTCTGTTTAAAATTGAAAATTGAAATGGAAATCAAAACAGAAAACACCACATACCCTAAATTTACTCAGTTTTACGGTAAGGTTAACGTTACTTAGAAGGTCCAAATGTCAATGAGTTTAAAGGAAGTTTGGAAAAGAAAAAACAGGTCTGATTTTTAAGTTAGCCATGTGTCCAAATTAAAACTTGTTAAACTAATGCACAATCACCCTCGGTACTAAACCCCTGTCCCACATTGTACAGAATTAAACTTTGCATTTATAGTAGCTTTTCTCCAATGCTATTTTCACAACTACCTGCCTCACAGACCATAAGATCATTAAGCCGCTGAGGAAGAGTGTCAGTCTAATTAATTCCTATCTCTGCCTCCCTGAAAGGCATTGTTATTCTCTCCCTTCTCTCCCTCAGAAGTCAGGCCAGGGTTTTGTCTGCTGTGGCCTTGTTGAAGAGGAGTGTGCAGCCTGGGTTTGGTCTACCTCTCTGCATCCGTCCGCCAGAGGTGAATCAAACATTATCACAATGAATTGGATCATATAAATGGCTTGAATTTGGCTGCATCTTTGAAGTGCCTCGAGATGACAGTTGTTGTGATTTGGAGCTGTATAAATAAAACTGAAGTGAACTGAATTGAACTGAACATGAAGGCTTTAGTAAGGCTCGAGAGAGATCATTCAGCTGGGGGTGCCCCAGGCATCAGAGACAGTATTTCATGGCACTGTTATCTCGCTCTGGCAGTCATCTGTATAATGTCACTTGGTGGAAGTGTAATGAAAACGGTGATACTGGTATGACCCTTGGGAGGTCTGTGAGCCGAGCAGGCGTCTTGTTCATACATTGTGGAATGTTGTTTGCCTGTATCTCGTGCTATTTCGTTCCAGTTTCAGTTTGAGAGGATATTTCTAATTGTAATATGAAGCCTTGAATAGAAACAGACTGATATTACCAATTAAGAAGGAGTTATTTCTTCCCTGTGCTGAATTTTTTATGATTTATGGCACTTGTCTGTCATTTTATATGGAAAATCTGCTAGGTTGCCAGGGCAACGATTGAATCCGTTTAATTTTGGCTGTTATTTCACTTTGCAAATCCTTCCGCAGTGACCTCATAATTACATTTGTCTTATTCATGCTCACAGCGTCAGTGTTGGAGACAAATTAATTCCTAACATTGATTAGTAGTTGAACAAAGAAGCCCATGGAGTGACTTCAGTCTTTCCGCACAGAAAAGGGAATCCTGTTGTTTCCATAGACTCCCAGCTTTATTATTGAGGCTTCGCTTAAATCAAGAGTGTGTCAGTTCACCATACTGGAAGGTGACAAAGGGAAAGTCTGGGAGCTGTGCCATGTTCAAGGTGGCCTCAGCCCAATCCATTAGGACGAATACAGCATCCACTTCTGACTTCGTACAGTCGGCGGCCTCCACCTCAGCCAATAAAGCACAAGGAGCAATGAAGAACTTGAGATATATGTTTTTAACCTTTTCTCACATTGAAGAGGATTTATACGCTTTCTGTCATGTAATAAAACAAAGGTCCAAAAGTCTGATGCTGTCACGCGGTATAAAGAGGTGCAGCCAGTGTTTGTGACAAAGCCCGAGGCTGCCGGTGGTAAATCTCTCTGGCTACTGTCCAGAAGAAAGCACCTCAGCCTAAGCCGTGATCTATAAGCCTAAGCCGTCACCAGGTCGCAACCTTGCCACCGTCCCCATCCATAATCAACTACGTTTAAGACTGTTTCACTTCTTTTATGACTTGAAATTGATGTCCTCTTCCACCATATTGCTATTGTTCTGAGAGGGAGGGATCGCTGCAGATTTGTGCAAGGAAGAGAAAACCTTTGAAAGAGGGCTGGGCCCTCAAGAATAAGAAACCGCTCCATCAATCGTGAGGCCGTGCTTCTCTGGTCCCTGCATGCCGCATATACAGGGAGCGAGCCTTTGATTTCTCATTTCTTATCGTGAAATATTGTAACAAGGATCCTTGGTTGTGTGTTTCTGCTGTTGTGGTCTTCATTTTAGTCATGCATACTAACTATGCAGTTTTATATGGGTGATTGTGTGTATCTGGGTGTGTGTCTCTGTGTGTACGTAGGCTGTGGGTGTGCACAACAAACCTTATTTTTTCATCATCAGTGCTTAATATGATTTTTGTTCCAGTTAACTTAAGTTATTACATATAAAATATTCTACCTCAGGTTCAGGCAAAGGCACCTTGGTTACAGTCTGACTTGGATTTTGTGAATGCATGTCTGTCGGTACCAGACCAAATATGTTTACGTTTCATGCGTGCGTGGAGGGGGTTGGTGGTCCGCGCCTGTGGTGGGTGCAAAGCCGCAGTGGAACCTGTCCTCTCCTCCCTCCCCGAGACACCTCGCTCGTAGTGTGGAGGAGAAACCGCAGCCTGTGGCCACTCCTTCCGCTCCTGCCATTGGAAGGAGCAGGCCGCCTCCCTCCCCTGCCTCATTGGTATGCGGGCGACGCAGTGTGTCTACGAGGAGAGGGGAGAGCGAGAGAGGTAGCAGTCAGTGCAATGGGATAGACGAGAGCGAGGAGGAGGAGGAGGAGAGTGAATGAGAGCTGCTGGATCTGCCTCGCCTGCATGCCCGCCTGCCTGCCTGTCGTCTGCTGAATTGGGGGTTCACCACCGCGCCACGCTGGACTGACACAGATCGGAGTCACGGCCCATTCCTACCAGAGACACACACACACACACACACACACACACACACACACCAGGCACCGGTCGTAGCTCCACCTGCAAGGAAACCAGGGGACCGAGCTCAGCAGGCTTTCTCCATCCATAGTAGGGGAGCGAGACAGAAGCCCAGAAGCAGCCTGACACTACAATCCAGGCACGAGCTGCTCCTCAACCACATCTCCCTCCACTTTATCCCATCCTTAAACATCACCACCACCACTCCTCTTTTGCTCCTCCCTATGCCCTTGTCCTCGGCGGCTCCTCTCACATCCCTGGCCAGTATATGGATAGAAGCTCCCTGTTTCAGCTCATACAAGAGCAGGTAAGGAGGCAGCGGCAGACGTTTCTATGGTTACAGGCTCGTAGCCACATCACCGTCTACCCAGGGACTGAGACGTGGAGGCTATGGTGAGAACTGATGTTAGGATGGATAGCAGGGGGGCTGTTTGCACAGACGGAATGAGAGCATAGGGCAACATGACAGATGTGGGCATTGTGCAGCCATGTTGGCCCCAAGAACACGGGGTCAGATCATGAGCCTCAGCAGGAAGACCAGCATTTTGAAATGATTTATAGGAATGATAATGGAATGGAGGGAGGTGTAAATGGGTGGATTTATTGTAGGGGGTTTATGTGAAGCATGATTGATTGCTGTATTCAAAGTTAAAATGAGATTATTGCTGCGTTATCACCCTTGCATCCTGTTTTGCAGCAATCATGATGTGTGTTCATGTTTGGAATATGTTTCCTTTTTCCCTCATTAATTGATCAAGAGTCTGCTGCAACACACCCAATCAAACCACTCACTGACAGTATTTTTTGATTAAGTTAGCAATCAGCTCCTGGGAAAGCCCAGATCGTGGTTTTATTTTTCATTTTAAAACCAAAGCTGTTATTTGGCGTCAAACCTTTTGGTCTTTTTCTGTGCCATGCTGTCTAAGATGCTTGCCAAGTCAAAACACAGTGTTAGTGGACCATATTTAGGCTAGCGAAAAATGTTCTTCTTGACATCTGGTTTCCTGTAATCTTCCAGCCAAGTTACCGTTTTTTCCACACTAGTCATATTTAGCTTTGGTCTGCCATCTCTGGAATAAACAAACCAGAATGGAATTGAGGAAATGTTCCACCCAATAAGCATGTTTATGTTTTTGGTTTGTGGAGCTGCAGGATAGAAATGAATTCTCAGTGTGTATTGCTGCTCTGCGATATTTGATGTTTCCTTTCTAAATCATGCTCCTTTTGGTTTTGGTGAAGAACGCGTCTCATGGGGTTTGGGCTGATTGGCAGATTGATTGGACACTCATTTTGTCCGAGAGGGGGAAATTGATTGTCTGGCTGCAGGGTTTAGGGTTTGCAAGTGGCCTGTCAGCAACACACCGAGCAGACTGTAGATATATGTGAGCCTGTGATGATGTGCAGAGTTGCAGTTCTTCATTTTTTTAATCATATATGTGTGCTCTTGAATCGTAAAAGGTGGCGCCCTGTGTGGGCTGAGTGAAAAGATGCTCTGGGATTGCACTGTACCAGCACTCTGGTTGCAACTAATTGCTGGTTCTGAACTGCACATATTTCCTCCCCAATACATGTGTATTTAGCATCAGAGAGGCTGACTCATCTGTGTCAATATCAATTTTCATGTTGGGCAAGTTCTTGGGCTGAAGATGGAGTCAATATGTCCACACGTGTAAACGGCTAACTGTTTTATCGATTGCAGGCTTTATTTTGCTTATGCCCGTATGTTCATATAGACAGTTTGAAAAGCCTGGGTTTAGCAGGCTGCAGTCCTATTAAGTGCAAGTCTGGACCAAATCGTTTCCTCTGGCTGACGAAAGGGCTTTTTCCACCTTTGGGGCTCCATGCGGTGGCCTTTGATTTGGAAAAGTTCTCTCTAATTAAATCAGAACTAAATGAGATGTGCCAACAGCCTTTGGACTGTGAACAGGAACGCTTGTTTTGAACTAAACCTGGTGCCTGCCTAAATACTGGGCACATTTTCCTCATCTTTATCCAGGAAAATGCCTTGCAGAACATTCCTCGTGTTGTTGCATACCTGCCCTGTTCTGTCACATTCACTGAAGGCTCTCCACAACAACCTCTATGTCTCCATTCAAACAAATATGCACTCCTGGAGGCCGAGTACTTTCTCTTAGGACATTTTAAACGTAAAAGAGGAACTGCTGTCCCTGTGTTGTATTTTGTAATCCAAGTTTCAGTCCATTTATTTTTGTCTTCCTTATTTGTGTCTGTCTTCTATTTTAGTCATGATTATTTCTATTTGTTTGCTTTTTCATGGCATTACTAACTAAACTGGATAGTCCAGTGAAGAAGCTGACAAGATTTAAGTGTCTCTGGCTTGAACACTCAAACAGTCAAACGTTCATTAGAGGATGAAACAAATGAAATCCAATGTTTTAGTTGAGGTTTGTTGAATCAGTGCGTGGCAGGACTGGACGGGTCTGGGGTATTAAGCACTGCAGGTGTAAAGGAGAGGATGCTGTGTGCCTGTCACAGTGAACCACATAAAATGCTGCAATGGAAGAGAAAGGAAATGCAACAGTGGCAACATGAGTGAGTTTATTAGTCTTTGTCTGCTGAGCTCAGGGTATTTTTGGCCCATGCAGGCTCACACATAGTCTCTTTCCATAGCAGTACCACTGATAAGGCAACTTGATGGTTGGCAGCAGGAAACCACGGCAGTATGCTATCATTAGTTGGTTCATGTCTCTTCCAGTTCTTACTGTGCTTATTTATATCTTGCCTTGGGGTTCTGAGGGTTGCTCTGACATATCTGTGTCATGTTAAGAGAATATGGTTCGAATACACTCCCCGTTTTTCCATTGTTTTCATTGTCTCTTTTGCGCTTGTACATACCTAAAACATCAGGAAGTGTTAGTGTTAGATTGTGACTTGGAAGAGACATTCTTGGAGGCGTCTAATCTGTTGTGTCCACAAGAGGAGAGTGTTTTGAATCTCAGGTCCGTGACGTGGCAGTGCCACAGAAGGTAGTCTGAACAGGCTGATAGTAATAACACACAAGAACACGCATTGCGATAATTACGGAGTCAGTGGCCTGTTTTGTTAGTTAATACCAGTGTGTCCTGAGGGCAGCAGACACAACGCACAGAGTTGTCTGATTCCATGCAAATATGCTCTGAATATGCTCTGTAAATGCCACTGCCCACTGCTGACACACTGCTCCGCCAAGGCTTAGTGTTCTTGTTCCCAGAGAACAAAGTACTGTATTTGGTAGTATTGGCTCTATGCCACGGTGTTCATGCTCTGTCCCTGAAATAGAAAACCTAAGGAACATGTTTTATTCTATAATCAGCATCAACTCTAAAGTGAATTCTGAGTGAAAAACTAAAGCGATTTGATGAAGAAGCTGTAACTGACTTGAGGCATCATGTTGATCTGTGGTGAAGCCAAGATACAATTTGTTGTAAACTATGGCCTCGTCAGTGCTTCTTACTTGGTTTTCAATACAGAGTTCTGTTCAAATATGGGCAACCCCAAGTCAGCTGAAGCCCTTTTAGCAAATTCCTGTCGAAAGACATAGGTCTTAATGATCATAAATGTAGATCACATGTTCCGTAGGTTAAAGCTGACATCTTAGTGTTGATTGTTCTGTCCAGTTAAGAGTAATACAGCAACAGAAATAACATTTTCAGTTTTTTTTCCTTTTATCTGAATGTTTGCTTGATCAACAGATGTTTTGATCCCTTATTATGCATACAAGCTGGGACCGTAACATGGCATTTTTACCTGTCTCCTTTGCTTTCTGCCTGTATTTTGTGCCCACAGAGCAGAGGGCTACATACAGAGGGATTTGTCATTTTCTGTGTCATGTCTGCTGAATTAAGGTTGATAGACTCCATTGTGTGGCCCACCTGCAGTATGTCTGTAGCTGCAGGATTCTGTCCCTGTCCTGTAGAGTTCATTCTTTAGCCCCGGTGAAAAATTCTAATAAGTTACCGGTTGACTGAGGTCAGTCAGCGTGGCTGTGCTGGAGGTAATGGAGGTCCAGCGGGTTAACAGTGAGATCACCCCCCAGCAGACATTATTCCACACCTCTTTGCTTCCATTCTACTGGTATTTATGTTTACCTTCACAGCTTCTCCTTCCACCCATATCTCCCACTCTGACTCCCCTTATATCTAAACCTTGACTTTAAAGCTTTGTTATGATCCTAGTGATCTGGTTAAATGTTTCTGTGTTGTTTTTCTTTTCTTCCTCTTAGGCACCAGAATCATCTTTTTCTTTGCACAAATCTTGCGTTTTTCTTTTGCTTATACATTTGCAATACATTGTAGAAAAAGGGGAGAAAGCAAAAAGGGAATGACATACAGGCGACTGGTATACATGGCAACGCATGCGGCTTGTCAAAGTGTCGCCCTCGCCAGTGTTGGATCGCTTCAATAACTGCTTCTCTCTCAGTGCTCCCCTATTTCAACCCTGTCTTTACTCAGCTTCCCTGCCCCCCCCCCACCCTCCCAAATTCATGCATATCAGGCATATTCACAAAAAAAAAAAACATGCTCTCGCAAGTGCTCGTTCATCTCAGTGTTCCTCATCTTGGTAACTGATAACCCTGACTGGAGCCAGGAGCCAGTCATTCACCTCCTTGTATCCCCAGCAGAGCGGCTCCCCTGTGGAAAGTTCTTCCTGAATAAGGTCACACCATGAGAGGCGGTAGTATCTGTGCAGTGTGACAGCTCAGCATCAACACTTGCTTTATGTAACGGTGCACAGGCATATACGGCGCGCCTCTGTGTTGGCTGCCGCTGTATATGTGCGCTGTAGTGATGTGCTGACATGTGGAGGCTGACAGTAATCAGACGTCCCCAGCGTGGCTTTTCTGTTCCCCCCGTCAGCCCAGTCTGAGCTAGGAGCACATTAGATTCTGATCTATCTCCCCTCCGTGGCAAGTGGAGGCAGAGCAGTGAAGTGTGTCACAGACCGCCCATAAGAAAAAGAGAAAAAGAGGATTCACTGCCAGATCACTGGGTGAGGCAGACACTCGCGCCGTATGACAGTCGGTGGCGAGCCATTCTTTTTGGTCTAAGTCTGTTCCCTCACCGTGCCTCTTCTCCCCTTTTTTTGCAAACCAACTCCACTTTTCATTCCATTGTCATCATTTTTCCATCCATTCATATTCTGTAGCAGAAAAGCCTTACCCTGCTGACAACGGGCAAGAGGTGGGATACATCCCGGACAGGTCGCCCGTCTATCGCAGGGCCACACAGACACACACAACCACACACACACACATTCACTCCTAGGGGCAATTTAGAGTGTCCAATTGCATGTAAACCACCACACCACTGTTATGTCCGTCATCATTTTTCATTTCTTTAATTTTATCAACCCACCAGCCTCCCACATCCCACAGCTATTTTCCACCTCTTCCATCTCTGCTTTCATCTGTGGATATGTGCCTTTATTTTCCGTGTGTTCCGCATATGTCACCTTGGTAGGCTACGCACTGCAAACATGGGAGACATCAGTGTCATGTTGCAGATCCGTTTGGCTGTAAAGAGGGCCAAAATTTGACATAGGGCCAAACAACACAACAGCAAAGGGAGTTGTCTAAATATAGGCATATTTTTTTCTTTTTCTGTTTCTACTTGAAGACATTCTTGTCTATAAACCTAGATTTATCTGTTTTACAGGCCAATTTCGGATTGTGGGCTAGTTAATCTTCTGAGCTTTGAGATCACAAATGGATGATAGTCATGGATTGGGGATGGGAAAAAGCCAAAAGGGTACACATGTTTTGACTGAGGTACACAGTCAAACTTGCACCAGTTGCCTGATCGATCTTTTTTGTTCCTTCTCAGGGCTGCAAAGTTGTCGGGTTTTTTTTATGTGGACATAGGCAACAATGACTGACTACACACTGATGCAACATCTGAAAGCTCCCTGTTCCCTGAAGCAACAATACATTGTTGATTTTTTTTTAAATCCAAAATCTAACGAGGCTGCGTTAGCTTTCAGGAAATGCTAAAATGAGAACAGCAGGGATTCTCTCCACAGTCACTTTGTCCTCTGGCACATTTGATCTAACACAGTTAGAAACACTAAAAAGAGTTCCATTACATAGTTGATTAATTAAAATTTTTAAAGGAGAAGTTAGGAATGCATTTGAGAAATTAATACAAAAAACTAAAAACTAAAACTAGAAAAGAAGCTGATATTTGACATTTTTTGCCTGGTGCTAATTTACACAACTGCTCTCAGTCTGTTTTATGACTCTCTCCTGCTCAAATCAGTAAGGAGTAGCACAATTTTTTTTTCTATGCACGCAATTAATGCATCCAAACAAACCCAAAAAGTCAGCTTGATTTAGCTCAAAACAGACTTCTTTGCCTAATGATAATGTATTCTGTGTCACCACTGCCTTCCCCGGGAGTGTTCTCCCTCAGAGGAAACGGACGCTTGGTGTCTGCAGCGCTGCTCACAAATGATCAAGATGTATAACTGTGAGATGCAGTGTTTTTTCCCATCTGCTGACAACTAACTTCTTGCTTGTTTGTCTTTCCCAGCTGGATCCAGAGAACACCGGTTTTATCCCAGTGGAGAACTTCACCAGCCTGGTGGAGCACCATGAGCTGCAGCTGGACCCATCCAAACTGGACATGTTGTTAGCGCTTGTCCAGAGCAATGAAGAGGGACAGGTGTGCTACCAGGAGCTCATTGAGCTGGTAAGCTGACACCACCCACACACCTGTACCTGCGCAGGTGCCATTGCCTCATATCAAATATGTCATGACCCACAACAAGTCGCCTCACTTTTCTTGGATTTCAAAAAGGAAAATAAAATTGATTAAGATGCAGCCATTAAGCTTTTCAGCAGCAAAATAAAAACAAAAAAACAAAACACTGACTGGAGAAGAAGAATCGTTCTCTCAAGTTAGAGTGGCAGTAAATTCAGTCACAAATGAGGAAAAGCAAGCCCAAGAAAAGGCTCAGTCTGACCTGAGGGAGCATGTCATTTAAGCTTTGATATGTATTTCAGTTAATTTGTGTTTGAATTAACAAATATAAATGAAATACAATGTGTCTGCTTTTGTGTTTCACTTTTTAATTTGCTAAAAAAACACATGACAGGTTGGCTTTTAACCATTGTGTGATTTCCAGTGACTCATTAGCTGAAGACAGAAGCTGAAGTAGGTTTTAAACAATGATCTAACCTAATGGTTTCTCTGGAGTTATATTTGCTAATAGCTACAAAGGCTTTCATTCAGAGGCAGCATTTGGCTTCTCAGGTATTTCATTTTGCGCCTCTTCCAATCATGAATACCCTGCTTCTTCACCTGTCTGTCTTTGCCGTTATATTCTTATTAGAAATTCATGTAGAGATTTACATGTGAAATGCTGGTTCTCTCTAAGCTCATATCAGGGCTTGCTTTCGAATCCTGGCACTGTATGAGAGTAAGCACTATGATTAATTCAGCACATGCAATTCCTGGCATATTTTCTCTTCTTAAAGTTCATATCTCACCTTTCTTGATTTTTTTTCTCTACATTTGTATCAGTCTTTATTCTTATCTCTTGTCCTCCACCTGTGCTGCGCTACCCTGGTTTGTAATGAAAACTATACAAGGGTCCTCAGTTTGCTGCTCGCCCCCTTTCTGGAGTCTCAGCCATTCGCGTTAAATTGTCCACAGATCTCCTCCTCTATATATCTTTGAGGTTCTGTTTCTGTTAATTATCCATCCCATGCCTATGCTTTCTGATCTCAACGCATCCAATATCCCACACCCCCTTCATTATTCCCCTTTGCTGAACTTTTTTGTGTATTTATGCTCAGCCCAAAAAATGAGAAAACAACAGCTATGGCCTAATTTTGAGCATCAAGGAGACACTTTTAAAATTGCTTATCAGCGAAATGCAAATTGCCTTCGATTAGCCCAGCATTGCTGGCAGAAGGCAGTAATCTGAAGTAACTTTAGTATACCCATTCATACACTGATATTGACCCCTGGGGCTGCTTCTTAAATTTGAAAAAAAAAGAAAAAAGGATTTGTCTTCTAGACGCATGTGAAAGCATTGGAACATACGTGCGCTGCTCTTCAAACGCACACTATTTGCATATATACAAACACCTTCCAGAGGTTTTATAAGTAATTAATGCTGCCTCCACCCACCGCCTCCTAGTCTGTCTCACCACCTCCATTTCCCTGATACACACAACTATCAAAAGCTGACAGACTCTCATTCATACACATGAGCACCTCCAGTGTAGATTTGCTGAGTAATTTAGAGGCTGTTTAAATGTTGATGTGAATCCGGCCTTCTGCCGTATAGCGTGTGATGCGTGAGCTCTGCCAGTCTCTGTTCTCAGGAATGAACTCCAGGCTGCCCTGAGGAAAGCTCAGCACGTAGCGTGAAATTTTTCAGCCCCAACATTTGTCGATACCTTCAGCATTCTTTCTCCCTGTACTCTCTTTAAGTGTATTTGCTGTCAGTGGCATAACTGCCTAACTCTGAGATACAAAATGTTAAACAATTCTGTTAGAATTTTAAAACCACCCTCTTATAGTTACATGCCCAGTAGGAAGACATAAACACACAAGGCCAGCTGAAGCTCTTTTCCTGTACTCCTCCCTCTGAGTTCAAGTGAAAGTTGTGGTGTGCGTTGTTGTTAATTGTATTAAGCCTGATTAACAAAAACGACATCACAGAGGTGGGTTGACACAGATTTTACTATATTAAAATGTATTTTCCCCGATTAATGACAGCTATTACCATCACACAAGGATCAGATTGTGGTTCATTTTAGGATGTGTGTATACGGGGGCAAATTTTAATTAATCATTTAACATATGGTCACGCTTATTCACTTTTGTGTATTATAGCCCACGCATAAGTTACACACCAAAGTGTTTAATGGATGACAGTCCTGTTTTGATTTTTACAGTTCATCCCTGCCATTGTTTGTAGCATAACCACTACTTTAAGTGTGGTATCTGTATTGATTTGGGGTTTAGGCTTAGTGGAAGATGGAGCACCCCTCTGTATTATTGAAATAGACACGCTGAGGTGTGGAATGTGTGTTTGTGTGTGTGTGTGTGTGTGCACAGTCTGTGCGTTTTCAATGCTTTCAGCTCACAAGCTGGTGAGGTTTTTCTCAGCTGTGTCTGAGGGGAGAGTTCAACATTTGTCTTCTTTGTTGTTCTACATTCATCCGGCGAGCTTCGCAGCCGTGAATCCACATCGCCCCCCCCTCAACCTCAGTGGGTGTAAATGTGTTTGAATCGCGCCGTTAGGCAGCAGCTTCTCTGGTGTTTATGTGCTCGTGCACAGGACTGCCTAGCGCATGGTTCGTGTTCAATCCATCTTTCACACAGGGCGATCTTAGCCAGAGAACTGCATCAGTTCAGCCAGAGGGGGGAAAAGGGAGCACTCTGCTAAAGCCGTTCTGGAGGAACTGTGCATACGCACATGCTCATTCACTCATACAGACACACATATACTGTATATCTGCTAATCAACAGAATGTGTGTATACCTCCTGCTGCAAAGGCTACCAGCACACTTTCAATGGCTGTCCGCCCTTCTGAGAACAGCAATGCCACTTACAAGACATTTTTCTGTGATAGAAGAGCATGTTTTTATTTCTTTAAGGACCATACTATCATGTTCCATCTGTGTCAATGAAGAGTTTTGTCTATATTTCCTTCAAAGCTTAATTAGACTAATATTCAACACAGGTCTAAAATGGCTGCCAAGTTTAATTACACAGTTTGAGGGTATATCAGAGCAATTATTCCAGGGAAATATTACCATTCATTTCGGTGGATTTAAGGCCGTTTATCCTTTTGTGCAAATGTTTCGGTTCAATTTTCGGTTCCCGTAGGAGACATGGTGAAACACTTGTGACTATTCAGAGCTTAGTGCTCCATTCTGATGCTAGTGGATATGCTTTATATGAAAGTTTTAAAGGCATTTAGTGCTCAAAGTGCATCATTCTCCAGGGACTCAGATGTTACCTGTCAGCAGAACCAGTCTATTAGAACGACTCCAGG
The DNA here is from genome assembly GCA_907169785.1 of Menidia menidia. NCBI lineage: Eukaryota > Metazoa > Chordata > Actinopteri > Atheriniformes > Atherinopsidae > Menidia > Menidia menidia. The sequence goes on from CAJRST010010001.1 coordinate 9,099,429, forward strand.
CCTTTTCTAAATGGGTTGCTGGTGTACTTTGGCTAAGTGTCCAGGATTGAATTTTTTCTTCTACTCCATGCTTTTTTTTTTGTTGCATATACAGTATATCGTATATATATAGTTGTACTACCGCAATGATTAAACCATGAGGGAAGGTTGTGGCCATAAACTTCGCTCGTGGGGGGGCATTCTCATTTCAAAAGGATTTGAGCAAGAAAGAACCTGAGGAACTGGGTCAGGGTAGCATCAGCAAAGCTCAGATTTGCAGCGATTTAGACTTTTACTGTGAGAGTGAGAGGAAGTGAATGAGAGGGAGATTTCTAGTCCTCTGCAAAAATTTGATCATAATCAGGGATGGTGGCACTCCCGTGTAATCTTGATTAATTGGCGCAGTCTTTGAGGGTTTTTGCAGACTTATTGTGTGTTACAGTGCCTAAAGTAAAACATGATCAAATTTAGAAGAATTTGTTCATTTATTTTGTCAAAAGTTTAGTGCTTACAGTCTCAATGGAACTTAAATGCATTTTTAAAATCATTACTAATTTCTATTAAATTGTGGTGTGGCTGATGAACCCGTCAAACATAATCCATAAAAGACCAAGCAGCGTGCACTAGCGTGAACATAGAGCTGCCACGAGGTGCGTGAACTTTAGCTGTTTACGCACGCGGCTGTCAGTTTGGCCCATAAAGACAGATTCCATCTTTATTTTAGCTTATTTGAGTAACCCCAGTCTGTAGGATTCTTCAGCTGCCTTTGCCTCGTTACGAAATTTCCAAAGTTACTGACGCTCAAGTCAGTGGAAAGCCCCCCCCCTCCCCTCCAAGCGTTTCTTTCATCCACGTAATTGTCGTTTCCCCTCGACCTGTCACTCCTCCAGGCATGCCATCTCGAGTTTTGGCTGCTCACGCGTGCCTTATTGTCTGTTCACCATCTCCCCGCTGTCGCCCCTTCAAAAGGCTGCTAATGCTCAGTGTAAAGGCAGCGGTCTTGCATGTCGGAGGAGGTAGTCGTAGTGACAGCTCCGCTAAGCCCCGTCTTCAGGCAGCAAATCTTCACATGGGCCGTCTGAATGGGACACTGCCGCATAGAGTGGCAGCAGGTGTTGTCATGCAGCCAAACACAAGACTGAATAGCCCGGGGAGTAATGTCTGCAGGGGTGTAAGACGTTCACGTGAAGGCATCCTTTCTTTGTGTGGAGTATTTAGTGATATTAAGACGTTAACAATCAAAGAGACACCTCTCCCACTCCGTCCACTGGTAGCCTCCAGAGCCAATGATCCAAGGCCACAGAGGCGGGCAGTCTTCACTTCTAAAGTCCCCTCTCTGATTCCTCATGTCCCTCCTCTCCTCTCCTGCTACTTTAACTGCCTGCCTCAAGTATTGCATAATTGTATTTTCCAGGACTGATTTCCATAGTAAATATGCAACCCTCTCTGTGTGGCAGAGCCAGCAGCCCAGCTCAACATCGTTCTGGTTATCACTGTACAACAGGCCCTCACACCCTCACCATACAACCAGCAGCTTCATAATTACCCACAGTTAGGATAGTTTCCATGTCTTGCTCTGCTACAGTCCAAAAGGGATTACCATTTTTCTTCTTTTTTTTTTCCGGAGTAATTTCTCACAAAACAAAGAAGAGAAAACTTGCCCTCATTTATGCCTCTTCATTTTGTGCTCGTACACCTACAGCTTTTGTCCTGCAACATGCTGGGCGCTTATAGATATTGACCTACTATTTTCTTCACAGTGCTCCCCACTGTGCCTCCTTGAAAGATTCTATTATGTCGGGTGAAACCACCACAAACGCTAAGGTTAGAAGCCTTCTCACAAAGCTGCTGCTATACATTTCTCCCGTTTGCCTTAGCAGCTGCTCTACACGTCCATTACTTCTCCACTTGCCAGCTTTCGTGGAAATGCATCTCCATTGTCCGAACTAAAGAGAGCCAGCTTGTTAGTTTTTATGTGAACTGATTTAGTTTACAAACTAGATATGAACTCCTAAAGTTAAAGTGATCCTGTTGTGGTGAACAGTATGTGTTAGCAATAAAAGTGTATTTACCCACTCTTCCTCTT
>CAJRST010010001.1:9113670-9156461 GCA_907169785.1 Menidia menidia
AAACTGCTATCATAAATATTCTATGAAAACATAGAACCAAAATCATCAAAATAATAACTAAACATGAGCATAAATTACTCCATAGAAAATGGCACCAACACATTGCATTTACATATTTATAAGAAATGGTATGTCTGATGGGACATCTTGTGAATTGTAGATATGTAACACCACTTATTAAAAACAGATCTAGGATTATTTCTATTTATCTAAATATAATCACACCTTTAAAATAGTGCTGCTTTTTAGATCCTAAATGTATTTATTCAACTGAATCTGATTTGACCGGAGAAGGGGAGCAATTGAATATGTACATGATGTCTTTACCTGTAAAACAGATAAATAAACAAGCTGGTTTCAAGTGTTTTACAGTAAAACATCCACAGACTTGATAAGTAATTTCAGTATCCACATCAGAGTAACAGTCCATCCATCTCTGGACCAGACAACCACGCATTCCCACACTCACTCCTAAGGTTAACCGAACATGCATGTTGGGAAGAAGAATATGCATATATGGGCAGAAAACACTCCAAACAGAGAGGCCTTAGCTGGGATTCAAAGCAGACACCTTCTTTCTGTGAGGAGATTGTGTTAAACACTACAACTTGCCACTCCTGTGTGCCTCGTGAGTAGCAGTGGGTTGCTGGCGGTGCACAAAGCTGCTTGAGCCGACAATCTCAGTCAGGCGGTTCTGTTGTAGACATCTCTGAGATCTGACTGTGGTCGCAGCCAGGAGAAGGCACAGCTCCTCATGGGCGCGTTCATTCCGACATACTCTTCTTTTCCTAATTTGTACTTTGTAAGTAAATCTGATCTGGCGTTTCCCTCAGTTTATTAGCCAAGAGAGGCTGCCCTGAGGCGACAGAAGTGCTGAGTGCAGCGCATCTCTGTGCAGGGACACAAGATTTAATGCATATGGGATGTCTTAGTAGACTGTGTGCAAACTGTAACCTTATTTTCAAAGCCAACAGTCCCACACCGTCAGTTGTTGACAGTTTCCCCTCTGGATGTAGTGCTGATTAAACCTCTGGTTTCTTGAATTTGACTATACTAGATGGTTTTGTTTTTGTGTTTTTTTTTAGCTTTGTGCTTCAACAATAACTCTCAAATGACTTATTCTGCCTTATTTTCATTCCAGGCATCAAAGGTATTTAAAGGTAAGAATTCTAAAAATGTGAAAAAAAGAATTGATCTGACATCAGTCTTTGACTGCTTTAACTGATAACAGTTGTTCAGGCTTGTGAATGCAGGTAACGAGGATTTGGTGCCATTGTATTGTAGACTGTAGAAAGAACTTTCATTTCTTCCAGACTATATTATGGCAGTGCGCTGTGGTTCTGCAACAAGAGGGCAAAACATTCAAAGACTGCAGCTGAAACAAACCGCTGGTAAGATTTTAGAATTATCTGAGGAAAGTCCCCATAATACACCAGTACTAGCTGCCATTTGATTAATTCTAGTGAGTTTTTATAGCTAATTTAAAGATTGTTGTCTCAGTGGTCTCACTGTTTCCTTTATCTAACACTGGCGTTAATCAGTTATGTATCTTTTTTAACAGTGTTTTGTTTTATCTTAAATAATGATGATTTATATTGTATATGTTAGATTTTTTTTAATTAAAAATGATTTTTGGCTGTTTTTAAAAAAAGCATTTTACCCACAGTGTGAGTGGCTGGTCAACCTATGATCTTACAGTTCAGGCGGCAAGTCAGATATTTGGCTCAAGAGTTAATGTTTAACTAAAAAGAGAAGAAAACCTACAAATCTTTTGACTGTGTATTTGTTGGAGCTGTTCATATTTGCTAAATTTTCATATCCAAGAACATATTATACACAGTGCTGATAATCATTAAAAGGCTTTTCTCTGGGACTAACCCCCAAGTACTGATTACAGTTATGTTTACAACATGTTTTATTTGTCACAAGAAATCATTGGTTTAGATGATCTTACCATTCACTATTATATCCAGTACGTATAAATAATTATCTTAAACAATCCGACAAGATCTGCTCCTTAGCTGCTGAATTAATATATGTAATCATAGTTATAAGCAGCCAAAACAGCATGATATGTCTGTTTTTTAAGTATATATATATTTTTTCTGTGGTAAAGTCCAGCCTCCGCTGGTCACAGAGCAGTGCAGCCTCAGGCACTGTCAGACTCTGGCCTCGGATCAGCTAACCATCCGTTGTCTGCACTTTGTCATAGAGAAACTAAATACAAAGTTTCTGACCTATAGCTTCAGGGCGGGCTGGACAAACAGCAGTGATGGTTGTGTCTTAGCTCCACTGGGAGCTACACTGTGATAACACAACCCAGTATGTGTAGTTGACCTGTACTCTAGTCAAAGTGCATGTTTTCCCAGGTCTGCACTGCTGTGCACATGTGTATTTCCAAAGCTCAAACTTGTAGGTGGATGATGAATTCAGGGTGGCAACAATAAAAAATCTTGACAATGAGATGCAGTGTGTCAGCTCTGCATTGAAATAATCACACATCTCCTGTCTCAGCTCCCGCTCAGTGTGAGAATCATACATTCTAAATCCCTCTGAAGGCCTACAACACAGGCCTGTTTAGTATGCACATTGTATTGGACAGCCTCTCACTGAAGAAGAGAGGGCAGGAGGATGGAGGAGATTGTTTTCTCGATGTGGAATCTTCCCCTTTTCTTGTGAGCCAGAGTCTCTGGCCCGTCTCCTCATCCTCACCAACAGATCTTGTCACAAATCTCTCTTCCACAAATGGCTTCTTCAGTGTTTGGGACTGAAACGTGATATTAATAATCAAACAGCTGATTTTAATTACTTGTTAATGATAGAGTGGTTGATTTCACACAGATTAAAGGGGTCAGTATGAATGAACCCACCAATATATATTCTAAGGCACTCTCTTTCAGCTACCAAACTGCACCAAACAGCAGCTTAAATCATTTGGTGAAGAATGGTGAAGTTCCAATTTTATTCTAGATTTTTTTTTTTTTAAATATATGAGAGAGTGAAAACTGGATGTAGAATTTTTTCATGTTCCCAGAAATGTAACGAACATGAATACTAATCATGCTTGATGTGTCATAGATGTGTTAATATTCATGACTTGTTGGCCACATCAGCTTTGTGACTATCTCTTGCTGAATCTAAGTAGATATTTTTTCTAGTATGAAAGGTATTTTAGATTTAAAAATCATATTACATTGGGAGACAAAATTGAAATTAGCAGATATTATCAGAGGCTCATTTTAAAATTGCTGTCCAGGTTTATTACATGGAAGAAATAAATCATCTACAAAGAGGGTACTGAAGCTCCGGGAAAGATGCTGAAGCTGCTAAACTTGCTCCCGTTCAGTTTTTATTTCTATTCCATGTTTTGTATGCTCCAGTGTCTAAATGCCATTTGGTGGATCTACACCAATGGGATTCTTTGAATTTCCTCAAATCTTTTGTTGAGGCACCAAACTTCACTTGTCCCTGACGTTGATGTGAAATAGCCCCTATCAAAGCAAGGACAGATGAGTGACTAAGGAACACAACCTGATTACCATCTGTCTATTCATGATCATCACCGCAGGCTGACGAGGCGTTCTTCAGGATGATGTTTGCTCTGTGCTGTCCCTGGAGCCCACACAGACGCACACAGAGAATATGAATGTTACAACATGCATAATAGATCTGAGATCAGAACTCCGGCACAACCTATCTGCAATTGAAAAAGTGTTGTTTTTCTTTTATCAGCCCTCTGCGCTTCCCTTATCAGCTCATTTGCATAATTAACCACCGTCCTACCGAGCAGCTGCAGAAGTCATTCCTCCGACTTGGATTTTTGTCTCATTTCGTAATGGTGTCACATCAACACTTTTTGCTTAACAAATTTCGTTTGGGGATTTATGTTTTAAAAAAGAATGCCACTGTCATAAAAGGTAAAAACCTATGTGTTAAGATGCGGGGGGGATGTGTGTGACCTACTGAAGCTTTTTGCAGTGTTAAAGGTTGTCATGTATGAACTGATTTCAATAGCAAAATTGTGAAGTGTGTTGGTTTTAACTTAGTCTGTTCAGGACGTATTTCCGCTTGGTACACAGTTTGATCACAGATCTTTGAGGGTAATATGAATAAGAGCTTTAATTTCCATCCTTTTTAATCATTTGCCTTTTAACTCCGGCACCATAATGCTTTATACTTAACCAAGCAGAACGCCTGTGGACACGGGCTTTGCACTATATGGCCCAATATGAGAGCCATCAGTCTTGTTAAATGGCAATCAAAAGGCATTTATTTTTTCATTGCCAAACAGTCGAGTTTAAGAATATAGCTTGAAACTGAACATTTGTCTCAGCATGTATTTTCAGAATTCATACAGACCACTAACAAAAGAACCAGGGACACTATCCACCAACAATAGATCTGAATGGTGTCTTGACACAGACTGAGGAACTTTTCCATTTCAGTGGATTTTTAAAATAAACATAAATGGGTTTTGATATTAAATATTCACTTAGTAGTATATTACATCACGATGTTATGTTTTATTTACCCAAAACTTTTTCTCAAGTGAACATTTCATCTACAACTGAACTGAAGATGGTTGTGGGAACATTTTCCTTAATCTTACTTTGTGTACAAAGTTTAAAGTTGTATGGCCATCCAACCTCAGTCTGACCTGAAGTTTAATAAGCCACAAAAAAACACTCATCAGCTGCTTACAGCGAACAAATACATCCTAAGGGTTATTTTCTAACTGGCTGACTTGCTGGCAAATGAGCCATTTCGCATTAAGTTGGAAAATTGCAGGTGTTGCTAATCACATTACCGTCAGAGCTGCTCTGTTCAGGCATCACACTAAGCCACACAGTGTGACAAAGCACCAGCATTCAGAGGGTGCTGCTAAGGCCACTTCATCATTAATGTTGTTATTTACACCTGGGCTCGTCCTGCTGTGGCGTGTTGTTGGCATGTGTTTGGTGAAAAAGCCTAACAGTTACATATTCAACGGTATTGGAAGTGTCCAGTCGCTCTACAGGATAGAAGAGTGTTTTGTCGCTTTCTTGGCCCCCGCCAAGCTTTGGATGTTACGCTAATCGTTTTAAAAACGTTTGGCTTCTTTCCAAATCTACACATCACAAATTAGATTTGTTTTTGATTACAACACTAAGCACCTTGGCGACAAATAAATTGGAAATGAACTTCATCACAGAAAGGTGTGACTGATGGTCTGCCTCCTTACTCCCCTCAGAGCAGAAGAGAATTTCTGTTTTGGAAGCATTCCTTCTCTGCTAGATCCTCTTCTGATACGATTAGTGGGCTGCCTGTACTGTCCTGTGAGAAACCTGCCATGTGTTTATGAGTGTGCGCTCAGGACGTGACATAAAAGTGCACATGAAGGTCAGCTGATGCAATGCAGCCTCATGAGCACAGGGGGATTTCAACACTTTTTTTTTTTTTTTTTTGAAAAATGCTCCAGGGAAGGTGACTTTGCTGCTGTGCGATGAGTCGTCAGACTCTCATTGTTTTCCCCCATCATTTCTGAAATTGCAGCTGTGTGCACCTGCTTTCTTTTTTTATCCTCCATTGCCACGCAGTCCCTGCGCCGCCTCTCCTACATTGACATTCTTAATATGGCCTCTGTTTCTCCCTCTGTCCCTGCAGGCTCGCTGACAGTGTCCATCACAGACATGCGTGCTCCAGTGGTGGGGGGCTCCGGGGGGGTCTACGCTTTGTGCTCAGCGCATCTGGCCAATGTCGTCATGGTAACAGCCACCATCAGCAGCAGCAGCAGCAGCATCGTCACCATCATCAAATTTGCTCCATTGTTAGATCTGGGAAAGGTTTTCGATAGACAAGAAGTGTCATAGACATTCCACACCATCCAACGGCATCTACCTGAGTGTTGCGTGATTTTTTAACCCCCCCCCCCACCTTTTCCATCTGTGTTGAGAAATCTCAAGTGAATAGTGAACAGGCGGTAAAGAGTCTTATATAGATTACTTAGGCTGCTTATTTGTGCACACTGAAAAAGAGGAAATCCACATCCTTGAATCTCCCCAAGAGGCTTTTTTCAGCCTCTATTTTTATGTCCCTGTCACTGTGCCCCTATGTGGAGAGCTTTCCGCATTCTTTTCAACTCTAAAGGCAGTGCTAGATCTGATGAATCACTTTAACTAATGTCACCGTTCACTGTGGGCAGCCGAGATGCCAGCAGAAATGGAAATCAAAGCGTGCTGACAGGCCCAAAGCAAGTGTGCTTGTTGCAGTTAGCAGTTTGTTTGGTCTGTTACACACGATGGAAGCATGTTGTTAGGAAATTCTTCAAGGCACCTCTTAGTTCTGCTCTGAAGAGTTCTTTTCTTCTTTTGCCTTTTTTTTCCGTTTTTTGTTCTTTTAGCTTTTAAGCTTTGAATCTCAAAACCTTTTTTCCAGTCTCAACCCAGTAGATTCCAAGCCATCTGCCATCAAGCACCATCATCTGGTTAACTCGAAATAGATTTTTAGGTTCAGTGAGTTTTCGGGCGCGACAGTGTGCCTAACTCATATAGGCTTATCTGAAGTCCCACAGCTCCGGCCGCATGGTCAAAATACATCTTATAGGGTACAAATTCAGCTTTTGACATTGCGCTTCAATCTCATGATTGTTGATATTTCACCTGATTAAATTTGAATAGTACTTGTCTGCGGAGAGTCACTAGCACAGGGTCTCACTCAGAGCCAGGACAGACAGGAATTTGGCTGATTATTCATCTTGTGGAGTGCATCTATCAGTATGATTTGTTTTTGTTTTCCCCAGAGAGTTACAGACGTTTCTACATTTCCCAATTCTCACATTCCCTTAAATTATAGCCGCCCTTATTAATAAAGCACCAGTGAGTTGGAACCAGTAAGATTAGGGAGGCCAGGTGTATAACCACAAGTCTCCTGTAAGTGCGCCCACTTCTTCATATAGGTATAGAGGTTGTTGTTGTTTTTTTCTCTTCTCTGAGCTGCTTTTGCCAGGATGCTCATATTCTCGTGTATGTGGTGGTTGTGTGCGTCGTGATAGTTCTGTGCTGACAAAACACATTTGCTCTCTGTTGCAGAACTGGGCCGGAATGCGCTGTCCGTACAAGCTTCTCCGCATGATCCTGGCACTTGTTTGCAGTAGGTTCTCTTAATTTCCCCCTCAAATCACTCTCTTCCTTTTATGCTGAATTTATAATTCAGCCTTTAAACATTGAGTGTGCATGACGTTTTCAGCATAATTAATGTCCTCACACTGATTAACACACAGACACATCTGAGCGGGGTGTAAAAACCTTTTAAAGCTGAGGAACAGATATGCAACCTAAGCCATCAATGCTAATGAGTCCGAGTGGACATTCTGCTTTGTTTCCAAAGTGCCTGAGTCATGATACTTGTCCTATTTCGCCTCAAGATGGCTGAGACACTGTGAGTGTCATTAGTGAGCAATATGTTTGCTCCATCTGTCCCAGGCCTGCCGCCCCCAAACTCTGCTGGAATGTTAGCTGTCTTCGCGCTGTTTTACAAACCGGCAGAGGATATTACCATATAAAATGAGACACAATTTATGTGTGAGTGGCTGTGAAAACCAACTGTTCGTTTGCTCTGGGTTTACAGTATCAGGTATGGGTTGCAGGGACTTTTTTGAAAGAGCATCAGAATATAACAGAAAACACCCCTTGAAAGGGATTTTTTAAAAATAAAGATCACATTAAATCCTATAGCATTCTTTAACTGCTTGAAGAGGCAGTCTTCGGTCAAAAGTTATTGAAATTGTTGCTTAACAATCACTTTTGGGAAGTGACATCAACTCAGATTTTAGGACCTACGATTTATATACAAAGTGACTCTTTCTCATGATAGGGTAATGAAAACAAATATTAATAGACATAAGCTATTTCAAATGTGCTTGCAGGTAAATACACTCTTTTTGGATTTATATTTAGACAAATAATGACTTGTCTCATATAAATACAATATATTTATCATCAATTTGGAAAAATAATTAATTATTTTTCAATTAAATTATTCTGGCCTCAGTTTCAAAGCTGCTATGAAAATGTTATTATTTTATATTGTGAGGCAACATAATGTGCTAGATTTGTCAAAATAATAGTAAAGAAACTGGAGAACTATTCATTTATACTTGTTGATTTGAAGGCTCATACCACTTTTTTTCAGCTGCAGACAGCTTACTGTGAACTGAAGGAAACAGCTTGGAAGGTCATACTTTGTGTTAATGTTCCCCATAAATACCGAAGGGTATTAAAGACAGATGAAAGTTTTTCATGGGACTTTGGAGCCAAACACTCTCCTGGGTAGACCAGTTGCAAGGACTCTTGGAAGTAAACTCATAACCAGTCTTTTTACTAAAATATTACCCCCTTGGTTTGCTTTTGTGTTGAGTAAAGAAAACATGTCTTTGTAAGATTTATCCATGCTGGGAGATAAACCACTGAAAAGCAACGGAGCCAGCTGTTTCTCACATTTTTTCACATGTCTTTTTGCCAAGATAAGCTAAGCTGATCAGCTTGAAAATCTATCATCATTTCCAGGGAGCCAACAGTCATGTTTCCCAAACTCGGTCATTAAAATAACCCTGCATGGGCATTGACCTCCGTGAGGATTTGCTCCCAGCTCCGGTGATGAGCAGATAACTGTCTGCCTCTGTCTTTTTTTTCCCCGCTCTGTCCTCTGTAGTGAGTTCAGAGGTGGGCCGTGCAGTCTGGCTCCGCTTCTCACCACCGTTGCCCTCCTCGGGTCCACAGCCCAGCTTCATGGCACATCTTTCGGGCGCCGTGGTCGGTATCAGCATGGGGCTGCTGATCCTCCGCAGCTATGAGGAGAGTCTACAGAAACAGTGCTCCTGGTGGGTCATCGTCTTCTCCTTCATAACCTTCCTGCTCTTTGCTATCTTTTGGAACATCTTCGCGTACGAGCTGCTCGGGGTACAGATACCACCTCCTCCCTGATGAAGGCCCCCTCCTGCCGTCCTGTCTTCTTTGACCATAGTTAACCTTCCATTCCCTCCCAAGTTAGACCCAAATGAAATTATTCAAACTAGAAATTGACCAAGAATCTTTTTTTTACAGATACTTTGCAAATCAAAGAAATAAGTCTCTTTTATTAAAGAGGGATTACAGTAGCAACAAGTACAGGTGAAAGTTCCTCGGATCCATATTGAGGAACGTTATATCTTTTTTATATAAATCAGATCTCATCTGCCAGACCAGCGTTAACGTTTCTGTGAATGTTTAGCTTTTTTGCTCTTTTGAAAAGCAGTTTTCATCAGTTTTTTTTCTCTGCTTGCATCTTCCATTCACACAAAGCATGTGCCTCCAGAGAAGGAAGATGTAAGAAAAGAGATGAGAGGTATGCCCTTTAAACTTATGGGATGACAGTGTTATGCTTTCAATCGAAATCTGAATCTGTGCCACTAATTAGATAAGCAAGAAATTTTTCAGCAGAGCTTGTGTCTAGCTGAGGACAGAAATGAAAACAAATACAAAGATAAGTTATAGTATTTCTGTACCACAGTGCTGTCTGTGTTACTCACAGTGGTCACAGAGGCTTTTTGCTAAATTACTTGCACACCAAATAAAAATTCTTCTCACGTACAAAAAGCGTGAAATCTGAAGAAATTAGTTACTCAGAATAGTTACATGCAGGTGTCATTTCTCTGTGGATCTTTTAGTTTAAGGTGAACCTTAATTACTGTCATTTTCCCATCATCTTGAGGACATCAGTATTTCTTCTCCTTGTCTTTTCGTTGTTATGACACCTACACTGTGGATACAGAAACGTAGTTCATACAGTGAGAACCGGATATGAACATGGGAAATTAAAGTGACTGTTGCTGAATCCGATGTCTGACGTGCATTTGCTCAGCACACCATGTAAAATATGCTATGTCATCTTCTGTGGCTTTCAGTGAGATGATGACACACACACACACAAACACATGCATACACTTCTCTTTGTCTGAGAGAGTAGCTGCCGCCTGATTCTGTCGGTCGACGTGGACAAACCGAAGAGAAGAACACCACTAAATTTCACACACATACACTATAGCCTCAGCCTCAACTCGTTCTCACTCGGACAGACTGAACTGGGGCGGGGAGTGGGTGTGTCAACGCCTGACCTCTGACCTGCAAGTCCCAGAAGGCATTGGGGTCCCTACATCAGGCCCGGTCAATACCTCAGTTTCTCATTCTTAGGGACTGTATACATTTGTAAAGGAATGTATCTATAAAAAAAAAAAAAAGTGTTGTTCCGTTGTCCCCGTATTTTATTTGAAATGGATGTGTATATTGTATGTTCATAACCAAGACTATATTTATTTGTACTTTCTTCCTCTTTAAAAGGGAAAAGGAGATAATTTTCAAATGGTGCAAAACTAATGAAATGATTGTCCTGAAAACTCCTGTATGGCTTTGATCCTCTAAAAAGAAAAAATAAGGAGGTAAGATTCCCTGGTATGTTGTGCATCCACCAACAATGAAGCTCTCTTGATTTTATAAATATTCAGTCAGTGCTTTATCAAATAAGCCATAGAAAGAACTAACTGGAGAGGGCAAAAAGTGGAGGAAAAATATGTCTGAAACCTGCTGACTGGTAGCATCAGCTAAATCACTTGGCTTGTATGTGTGTGAGATCCAAAATAAATTCTTTGTGAATAACCCAGCAGGTTAAAAGTAAAAATAACTCAAACTGTGCAAGTACATGCCTGTAAAACCCTGGACTGCTTGAGTTGTTTTCATGTAGCTTTACTCATATTTGCTACTTGTTTGCAAACTTATTTATTGTGAGTGCAGCGTAACTTTACAAGTGCCCGCATATCTAAACCCTGCAGTGTGCAGACACCACGCTGCAGTTCTCCTTCTGCTAATAAGAAATTATAGATGAAGCTTCTGTCATATAATATCTTCAGAGTGATTTGAGCTTTTGGAAAGCTAAGGCGAGGATAGCAATTACAATTACTCAATGCTACATTCCATTTTCCAGTCCCTCAATCAATAATTCATTTAAATCACCAGTACCTACGTAGTTTTTTTTGGGGGGGGTAGTCTTGATGGTCAGCAGTCCTCAGCATTTTCTTCCACATGAAACTGTCAGTAGTGACAGAAGGCTTCATGTTTAATGAGGGGAATAAGTATGAAATAGCCATAATAAGCCATTTTCAGAACCATTTCAGCGAGAAATTATGTGCCAGTATGCAGTAGTGATGTATCCTTGATAGAAACTTGTGTATATCAGGAAATGTTATTGCTTTGGAAAGTAAAGATCTGTTGATGAATAATGCATTCCTATTGGGTTAGCCTATAATGAAGACAAATAGGATACCTGAGAGAGGTTAATGTACCTCTTTAACTTAATGCTCATAGGCAACTAGACAGGATTTTACAAAAAAGGGGGAAATGGATTTATTCTTCTTGAACAAATTACCCGCACATGTGACCCTCTCCAGGGAGTGCACGCAGGACTGATATCAAAGGCTTGTGAAATTCATGTTTTCTCTAAAACCAATAGTGAAAAGACACTTGACTCAGTTATGTTCTTACAAAGTCAAATCCCTGGTGTATGAAAGGTTTTATATGCTTGAGTGTCTTTGGTGGAAAACAGACAGTAGCATCAGCCACCAGGTGGACGTGAATATTTCATGAGTGGTGTTACTTTTCTGTAAGCCAAACCTTATGGGACTGAGCCAATCATAACACACGGACACACACACACGCACAAAGAAAAATAATTCATTTCCTCCTTGTCAAAAGGAGTGTTTGAGACTGTCAGAGAACATGCAACATCTTCGAGACACCAGACACAACAATGTTAGAACGCTTCATAAAAGTGTAAAAGGAATATGTTCTTTTGATATCTTTTTTAAACGGTGGACAGGTGTCCCAGTGACATGAGCTGAATTACAGAAGCCTGTCAATGATAGTGTACTTCACTTCAAATTACCCTTTTTTGTTAAGTCATTCAGAAAATCTGTCTGACTTCTTATTTTTGAAGTCTTGATCAAATTACTTGACAGAACCTATGTGCTTTCCTTTTTTCTTCAATGATTCTTCCTAATTTTCTGTGTCTGTATTTCATCATGAATGGACTTTCTCTTTCCAATTGTTGTGTGCAATAGTCATTCTCTACACTTCTGTCTCCCTATGTCAACCTGTTGTGTTGGTATTCCCCAGAGACTTGTTACAATATACGTATTCTTATGATTAAGCTACTGAAAGGCTGCTTCATTCTTGCCTATTTGCTACATTTTCCATGATCATGTACAGAATTTGAGACAGAAGCCGCTGTGCGAAAATCTGTAGCTGATCTGAGCTGCTGTGTGCCAACAAGCCCGCCAGGTTGCCTTTACTTTGTGTTTCGCTCTTCTCAGCTGTGGGTAACTATCTCTGCAGGACTGTGCAGGTAAAGCAGGCTGCTGTAGCTCCCGATGTAGAACTGTTATTTACGACAACAAAAAAAATGTCTCTGGCTGCTCATCCGTGTGTATATTTGTAATGTCATTTCAAGATTTTCAAAAAGGGCCCCAAAAACTTCAGCTTCATTTAAAAAAAATATTTTGGATATTTGCATTAAAATATTCACAGCAGGGTCTGATAGAAAAATGGTTGTTGAAAAGTTACCTTTCAGAACAGAGAAGAATTATTGAGGTATGAAAAAAAAAGGCACAGATGTCAAAAAAGCCTTTTTTTCCTGATGTGAGGGAACATTTTGTGGTTCGTAACATTACTAAAGTCTTGCTTTGCTAAACATAACTTACATGATCACAAATACTGAGCCACCGTAGGTCATGCAGATACATAGCTTGTGATTTCTCAAAATAATTTGTTTCGTCTGAAACAATAGAATAAGTCATATCTCTGCTGCTGTGGTAGTTTTTCACGAGCTGCTCTCCTGTATCAATAAAATGGTGCCAAGCTTATGTGGCTAAATCTCTCAGACCAGACATGAGGTTGTGCCAAAACAGCGTTTACAAAAAGAAGCTATTTTTCTCTCGGTCAAGAGGAAACTTAAGGAAAACTAAATTTACATATGGATAATTTATATCAAAATCCTCATGAATTACTTCACAAACTATTGTACTTTTTAAATGTTCTGAACTGAACCATTTTATATTGTATATATATGAATATATTTTGTTTTATTTTGTACTGTTCATTGTACTTTGCTTTAATTTAGACAATATAAATAAAGAACAATACTGTGGCCACATCTTTCTGCTTCTTTAGTTTCGGTAACACACAACAATGTTGAGAGGTTTTCTCCTACTTACATGTCATTCTTTTTCTCTTCAGTTATATGTTAAAAAACAAACAACTGGATTATCAGGAACTCTGTTTTTTAATATGAAACTTTATTATCTTTGGGGAAATGTACACAAGTAAAGGCAAACATTGAGTAACTTTCACGCAAAACATTTTAGACTGAGTTTACACAGTTTTTAGCTTCTTTGCAGGTCTTTTCTCCTTGTCAAGGTCTGAGGTTTTCTCCGCCTTGTTACCGCCTTTCAAACTAACAACATTTAAAAGCTGGAGTTGCTGCTTTGTGTCAGTGGCCATCGCCCATAAACACAATTCCAGTCTTTGGGGTGTCCAGTCCTGCTGTGCATCCACTGACAACGATAGTAGTTACAGTTGTATTATTATTCTCCAATATCATAGAATACAAAAAGAACAAATGATGATAAAATTGTTAGCAGCTACCTTTGTTTAGTTTTGCAGACTGTGCAGCCATTCTGTTCAGGTAAAGAGCATAGTGCTTGGCTGTGTACTGGATGGGCTTTAGTCCTGGTACACTCTCCATTGCCTCATCAGACATAAATGCAGTCAGTTCTGGAGCTCCTGCTGCCAAAATAGCTGGGATGAGGTGAAGTTAAACAATTAGGCTCAAATAAATCTGCATGTAGACTTAAAAATCACACAATCTGTTTAATCAGTGTAGGGAGCAGCATCCCGGGAGTCTCCCTGTATGAGTGAGAATTTAATGAAAATTAATCACCCAGTCCTTTAATAGAATATTTTATGGGTGTGAATTATTTAGCTTGCCGCTGTTTGCAAAAGTCCCTAATCATAAAATAAAGGGAAAGTGTGCCAACCTGAGGCAGTGGCCGGACCGACTCCTTTCAAAGAGCTGAGCTCTGAGATCGCAGCTGGCACATCAGGCAGGAGGCTGAAAGCCTTGCTGGAACACTTCTCCACGATGTCCCCACTGTTAGATGCAACAAGCTGCTGCAGCCTCGGCCTGAACTTCCCTCTCTGTGGACAAACCCACACACCCATTCCAAGGACAAAACTTTGAATGACTTGTTACTAGAAGACTGTGCCAGGATAGTTTGAGTGGCATACATTTGTAGGCACTTAAAAGAGGAATGTCACTCAAGTTTTCATTTATGATTGTTATGATGTGTGCTTACAGTGAGCTTCCACTCCATCAGTTTCACCAGCTCTGACAGAGTTATGTGTTTGACAGATCGACTTGAAATCAGTGTGGGCAGCTCCTCTTGGTACCTGAATACGGACACAAAAGTCAGCAACACAATCTAAAAAAAAAAAAAAAAGGTTCAAGCAGACAAATCACTGAATATTACCTTTGGGAATTTGGTTTTCAACAAAAAATGTTGATGATAAGAACCAGAAAGACATAAAAATGTCTATCCAACATTCCATCCTCAAACTTAGAGCTTTCACCAATCTTCTGTTCTAAAAATACCCAAACTTATATTTGACCTTTTGTAAAGAAACCTGTGTGGATCAAAACCAACTTCCGATCATCTGAGCCAATCTTAACTTTTTAGGGAAATATCTGCCCAGAATATAAAGTCCAATAAAAATGCATACTCGTGAAATTTTCAATGGCTATATCTTAGTCAATGAAATAAGCCAAACAGGTCAGATTGCTAAACCTCCATAATCAAAATGACAGGTTGCCACGTACATTTCTTTGACCCCTGAACTTCCTTTGCAATGTTAAGGCAAGGACAATAAACATCAAACCTGCAGCTGATAAAGCCCTACTAGCTCCTGAATAACAGAGAACCTCTCAATCAAAGAAGACTGCTGAAAGCTCTGGTAAATATAACTTGGCATTGTGTAGAAATGTTTTTTATAAGACATAGATTATTGCAGGGAGAGAGAAAAAAAATTACCACTTGTCAAGCTTTAATAGGCTACCGGCTTTCTTGGTTTTAGCCTTAGCCTCCACAACAGCCCAGTACTTGTCATACACACTTCTCCATGAGGACGGTTCCTCACAGGTAAACAGAGCACTCATGTCTGCAGGATATTCACAGCATGAACTACAAACAGAAAAGCATGCTTTAATATCTAATCAAACCTGTATTTTTACTTTGATGTTGTACAGCATTGCAAATGTGTTCTTTTAGTAGAGAAACTAATTGGTGACATACCATCCTTCTTCTACGTCGACATTAAGCAAGCCTTTACCCCGCCGAAAGAACAAATAGTGCTTCCGATATTAGACATGGAATTCTCGCGAGAAGATAGTAAACCACTACTTCCGGTGCTGTGAGCACTTAGCAACAGCTTCAACTTCATAAGGTTTGTTCGTTCAAAATATTTCACATTTAACCTTAAATTTCTGTTGTCTTGTACAGGGATATCATTTTAAATTGACATGGTTTCTGTCTAAATATTTTGTAGACCTAAGCATTTGTCGTGCGCCTTTTGCTCCCGCAAAAGTGTCCCATTCTTGTGTTAGCCTGCTAACATTAGCGTTCACATTCCAGTCATGTTGATGGTGCGACTGCACAGACTGTTCTGCGAGTTTGGTTATTTGTAGAAAACTTAATAACAGGGAGAACGCTTGTGGGGATACGACTGTTTTATGTCCATTTCATGGACAGCAAGATAGTGGTTTTACACCAGTGATTTCACGAGCTTGAACAATTTCACATGAGCCCTAATCGATCAAGTGATCTAAGCAAACAAACTTAACCAATACTGGCTAAGTAGGACACATTTACCCCCTGCATCTACTGCTTTTGATAATATGTTGAGGTACATAATACTAGAAAAAGTAGGTGCCTGGCAGCTATTTAACAAAGCAGTATATTTCCGTTTTCCCTCTTCATTACATGTTAAAGAAGTAAATGTATTGCTATGAATAGAAATGAAAGGTTGTATTTATTGTTTGTGGATAATTCCGTTTTCAATCCATTTTACTGAAATGAACTCCACTGTTCTCTCTGTTTTTGGGGCGTTAATAACTGCATTATACCAGTTTGAAAACTGTTGTTTGTGGTCCAATAAGTTTACCTCTTGTGTAATTCTAACTAAGCTCAATTTAACAACTGACTACAGGCGAAAGGAATTTGACCCAACCCTGCCCGCCGTATGCATCTGCTTGTACTTGGATGGGTTTTTCGTTTAAGTAATAATTTGTCGATTATGTATACTTGCACACAAAAAGCTGATTTTAACATCTGTGCAGTATCAATGTACCAGCAAGGTTTTACAAGAGATTGCTTTGCTTTAAATTGTGATAAACGGTAAATAACTGCTCTAATCCACACAAACCCAGATAGTATCTTGCCCTGTGTTGCTGTTATGATGGTCCGTCATTCGCCAGTTGGATGTCATGGGGGCACATGAAAGGGACTCTATCCAGTTGCAGATATTTATGAAGGGAGCATCTCTTTGCCAAGTAAGTACAGCACCTGTCATATTCTTAGAAAAGTTAAAATACATTTGATATTGTTCATAAATTGTTGTGCTACAGACTGCCCCCTCTGTTGTCCCACTCTAATCCCAAAGACAAAGTTCAATGTTGGTCTATTTTTGTACTTTATTTGACTGCCACCTGGTGGTGATGTGTTAAACCAACTTCTCAACAACACCTCAAACTCTACACTATGTTTTAATCGTTTTCCATTTATTGAACATGTAGCTGAAGGAACATGGAGAAAATGTCACGGGTTACCACAGCCCTCAGCAGCAATGCCATAAATGGGCGAACCATGTTCTGCCACTTGGACGCTCCTGCCAACGCCATCAGCGTGTGCCGCGATGCGTCGCAGGTGGTCGTCGCAGGGCGAAACATATTCAAGATCTACACCATCGAGGAGGAGCAGTTTGTGGAGAAGTTGAACCTTCGCGTTGGCCGCAAACCGTCCCTGAACTTTAGCTGTGCCGATGTCATGTGGCACCAGATGGAGGAGAACCTGCTGGCCACAGCCGCCACCAATGGGGCGGTGGTGACGTGGAACCTTGGGAAGCCGTCTCGCAACAAGCAGGACCAGCTGTTTACTGAGCACAAGCGCACCGTCAACAAGGTGTGTTTCCACCCTACTGAGGTGTACATGCTGCTGAGTGGTTCACAGGACGGCTTCATGAAGTGCTTTGACCTGCGCAAAAAGGAGTCTGTTAGTACTTTCTCAGGTACTTGGATGGATTTATTGTCTGTAGTAATTCTACAAATGTAAGATGTTACATCTGATATGTGCTGTTGCAAAGCAGCTTTGTTTAATTATTAATTTTGGAGTGTGATAGTTTAGAAAATGACTGTAAGAAGTTAGTGGAGGGCTTCAACTTCTGTTCAAAGCAGCTATTCGCCTTGTCTGGAGTTGTCTCTTTCTGTCAGTGAACAAGTCTTTCAGTTTTGGACTGAAATGGAATAGCTCTGCTTTTAAAATAATGAAGTGTCTTTCTCACTGATCTGTATTAATGATTTATGTCCTCTAATTTGCCTTGTGCCTCCTAATCCTCATCTAGGTCAGTCAGAGAGTGTAAGAGATGTCCAGTTCAGCATGAAGGATTATTTTACATTTGCTGCATCTTTTGAAAATGGCAACGTCCAACTGTGGGACATTAGACGACCAGATCGGTATGAGAGAATGTTCACTGCGCATACCGGCCCTGTGTTCTGCTGCGACTGGCATCCCGATGACAGGTACAAGGAAAAGAGAGGATTGTGTTTTGTTTGTTTTTTCAGCAAGCAAGCACAAGATTTCAGAGATTATAAATGTGCTCAGTCTATTTGTCACTTCCCATTTTGGAAATTGCATCTTATTCTCTGTTGTATATTCTCTGGAGGATGAATATCCATCTGTCTCTGTCAGGAATATGACAGCTGTCATTGTCCACCTTGTTTGTTTCTCAGGGGTTGGCTGGCTACAGGCGGCAGAGACAAGATGGTGAAGGTTTGGGACATGACCACCAACAGGGCCAAGGAGATCTATTGTGTGCAGACGATTGCATCAGTGGCCCGAGTTAAATGGCGACCTGAGAGGAAGTTTAATTTGGCTACCTGTTCCATGATGGTGGATCACAACATATACGTGTGGGATATTCGCAGACCTTTCATACCGTTTGCCACCTTCGAGGAACACAAAGACGTGACCACTGGTATTGTGTGGCGCCACCAGCATGACCCTCATTTTCTGCTCTCGGGCTCTAAAGACAGTACTCTCTACCAGCATATGTTTAAGGACGCCACTCGTCCCGTGGACAAGGCCAACCCCGAGGGTCTGTGCTTCGGACTGATGGGCGACTTGGCCTTTGCAGCCAAAGAGAGTCTGATCAGTAGCGACACCAACAGGAAGCCCTACCCCGGAGGCGACCGCCGCTACCCCATCTTTTTCTTCAAGAAAGCTGACCCGACAGAACAATTTGCGCACGTGTCCAGTGCTCTTAGTGTCTTTGAAACAGACTTGGACAGTAACCGCATGGACTGGTTTGTAAAGACTGCACAGCTCTACCTCCTCAGTGGAAAACCGTTTGCTGAGCTGTGTGATCACAATGCCAAGGTGGCCCAGGAGCTCAAAAGACCTCAGGTAAAACACATGTGTGTGCTGTATAGTGTTCCTCCAGTGAACATCGTTTTTGCCTTTTTTCAAATTTTTTGTATAGCCCAGGTATTCCAGCTGTTAATTAGCCACAAAAGCACACAGCCTTAGAAGATGCTAGTTTAAATATTTTGTAAACATTTTTAAACCTTACAATAAAAGTTCAGTCTTTTTTCTGGCAGCAATTTAACAAGTAAATTCCGTTTAGTTTGGTTCGTGAAGCTGTTGCTAAAGGCGCCTCTGGCTGAATGAAATATGTTAGTAAGTCATAACCGCAGACTGTAAAAGACTGTTGTAAAGAACAACCCTGGCAGATGATGTAAATATTACTGGAGTTGTGTTCCACTTTGGGAAACACTGATGTCATTGTTCCGTGGAGGCTTATTTGTTCACTCTGTGAATGATATGATCTTGTCATATACAAAGGTTTCCACTACATGGACCATGCTGAGAATCATGTTCTCAGACCCAGCAAACCTGGCCACCCCCGGTCCTAACCACAACCTCATTAAACTCGGCTCCTTACCTTTAATGAACAGGTAAACTTATGTTGTTGTTTTCTTTTATATGCCATTTAAAAACAATAGTTTCAGACATTTATATGGGCTGGCGTTTTACTTTCAGCTTCAGTATGAAGGACATGGGTCCAGGACTGGGCACTGAGAGCAGATTAGAGCGTAGTAAAGGCGAGAGCAGACAGGATAACATCCACCTGGAGTCTGGGAACTCGCACATCAGCAATAACAATGAAGGTGAGAGTAATGTTACTCTTTCAAATGCCACCTGGGCACTGAGGATTCTCATGGCCTTGTATCGTTCTTTTAACAATCACGACATAACCAACATTACTCCCATTGTAGAAAATGAGGAGACGGAGGGCAGCGATGGTCCGACAGAATACTTGTTTGGCGATGCAGAGTTAGATGACGATGACCTCTATTCCATGGAGCATGACAATCAAACGGGTCAGTCTCAGCGGGATCACGAAGGAAACTCAAATCTGCCGGCGTCAATGCCTGCTATTTATAACTGAAGCTCTGCTCAGCATTCTTTTTTGTCTGGTATTGTGTCTGCTTCCTTTATGAGAACAGAAGAGCCGGAGTACACACTGCCCCAGGAGGCCTTCCAGCTACGCCACGAGATCATTGACAATCCATCTGCTCCAGAGCACCTTCAGCAGGACAAGGCCGACTCCCCACACGTCAGCGGCAACGAG
Organism: Menidia menidia; assembly: GCA_907169785.1. NCBI lineage: Eukaryota > Metazoa > Chordata > Actinopteri > Atheriniformes > Atherinopsidae > Menidia > Menidia menidia. The sequence goes on from CAJRST010010001.1 coordinate 9,133,692, forward strand.
GCGGAAATCACCTGCCTGACACCTATCGAGTCTTTCTCTCTCATCTCCATTTCCCAGCCACAGTTCACCTCAGTTCTACCCACCAGCTTTTTCTGTCCTATTGTGCGGGAGATGTTGAGCTACTATGCTGAGCAAGGTGATGTGCAGATGGCTGTGTCCGTGCTCATCGTCTTGGGGGAAAGGATTCGTAAGGAGATTGATGACCTCACCCAGGTCAGAAAATTAACTCCTTGTCTTGTGTAGTGAAAACTGCCATAAAATATAGCTAGAATTATTTAGAGGTCTCAATTGTGTTGACATAGACTTAAATCTCAGAATTGACATGCCCAGCCTCAGAGAAAGGTTCTAAAACTTTCTTTTTCCTTTAATTGACATTGAAGTCATTAAGTAGACTGTTTTCCTTAAAAAGTAGAAACGGTTATTTGGGTCATATTTTTTCATTAATACAAAAATAATCACTCTCGGCTAGTTTTTGATTAAGAATTTGTTTCTTTTCAGGAACACTGGTACATGTCCTACATAGACCTGCTGCAACGATTTGAGCTGTGGAACGTGTCCAATGAGGTCATTAAGCTGAGTACCTGCAGCGCCATCACCTGCCTGAACCAGACGTCTACAACTCTGCACATAAACTGCAGCAACTGCAAGCGACCAATGAGCAACAAGGGCTGGATCTGTGACAGGTAGCCGCACAGCCCCGCCGTTCGACTATTCTACAGAGAACACACCGATTTCTGTCACTCTCAGCGTGAAGTACAAATGTGAAGCAGAACTGGCAGATGGTTAAAAGCAGAGTGATGGATGGGTGTAAATTTGATCCTTCCGTCACGCACAGTTGGCCTGTCTAGATTCACCACCTCTTAAAAAAACCTGACAAATCTAGTAAACTGTCCACTGTGACTAGAGGATAAATGCAATTTTAAGGAAAATTGGTCCTGTTGGAAATGTACAAAATTGGCACCTCCATCAAATATATTGGAACTTTGATGAATGGTAAAGCCCTTAGAGGCCCTAATAGCACCAAGAAAAGTGAGGATCCATTTTTTGCTACTACGGTCTGCACGTAGTAGGTCCAGGTTCAGACTGTTCTCATTAGTGATTCTACAATGGTGGAACAGGTCACCAATTACTCTCTTTACCTTCAAGATGTACAATTGGAGAGGCTCTACCTGTACTGCAGTTCTAATTGGATTTAATACAAAATGAAGTGACCAGGGCTGGTTAGCACTGCCCCCTCACAGCAAGAAGTTTTTAGTACAAATGTCAGCTGGTTCGTTACTAAGTGTATCTACAATTCAGTCTTCTCACAAAGCATCTTTCTTTCAGGTGCCACCAGTGTGCCAGTGTTTGTGCGGTGTGCCACCATGTGGTGAAGGGACTGTTTGTGTGGTGTCAAGGCTGCAGCCACGGTGGACATCTGGAGCACATCATGAACTGGCTTAAGAGCAGCACGCACTGCCCTGCAGGCTGCGGTCACCTGTGTGAGTACACATGAGCGAGTCACACCCATCGATCACGCAGCTGGTTCTCCGTGTGAGTGGGATACATCCTCACACCAATCGGGATCTCGCACACAAACGTGGGTCGGGCCAAAGAGAGATTCCCATGCTTCCAGGTGGACTGGAATTTTTTGTGGAAGGGCGGCTTTGAAGAGAGATCAGACAAAGGTTCTAAAGGAGGACCTTTCTGGGAACCCATTCAAGAGCAAACACAATCACAGGAACTCTTGATCACATGAGATTCAAACCATCCGTGAATTCATGTGTACGGCGGTGATAACGGCTTTTGAATGTGTTAATTTATATTTGCTGCATTTTATATAGTTTTTAAACCTGTCTGTTAGTGACTTAGTGGCTCATTTCAAGTGAATTACAAATATTTGTACATGATATGTAAGAGGTACTATAAATAATGTTCCTTAAAGTTATATTGGAAAAAGCTAGATCTCTGAATTCAAGCAAAAATATTAAAGCACTAGTTTGACATCCACACCTGTTTGTCCCTCAGAAGCTTGACTTTCTAGACGTATACGTAAAAAATGTATCGGTAAAGCAGAGAAACCACATCACCTTGAAGAGGCCAAAATATCCCAAGGAGACACCAGCCAACATCTCTAGCCTCTAATCCAGCAGCTAGACAGAGTAATCTCCTCAAATCTCACTGCTCTCTTCTCAGGTTATTATTATGACGACTCGGCATCACAAGTGTTTATCCTCCTCCCCTATCGGCAGTAAGGACTGTAAATAAGACTCAGAATGCCTACATTGTCATTAGACGTAGTATAACGAGATTAGAGCCAACAAAAACAGAGCAGACTCAGAGGTATCCTAAACTCAGTAAAAGCTAAAGTGCTCGATCTGATGTAGCACATTAGTTTGCAAGGCAGCAAGATGAAACTATTTGTGAATCAAATAATAACGCTTGATAAATTACATTCTAACTCTCAACGGCCAACATGTTTTTTTGTGCATAGGTTGTTACAGATCACAAATAGTCACCGCTCTGATTTACTGCCAAGGCCCTGGGCAGGAATCTTTGTGTCATTGGGATATTCCCTCAGTCTGCTGAGATATGAACATTAGGGAGGTGACATATTGAACAGATTGTCAGACTAATGTCAACCATTAGATAAGGTCGGGTGCCTCTCTGGAATGAAAAGATACCAGATTCAGTTCTGTTCTCCATTTTTTAATGTGCGATTATACACAGTCAGCTATAATGTTAAAACACGCTTTCTTGCGGAAGTGAAGTGAGAATACAGCAGATAAAGACGTCATCCAGAAATATTTAGACATCATCAGGGTTTCCGTAACATGTAATTGATCATGGTGCACCGCCACGTCAAATTAAAAGCCGCCACACCTTCGGAATAGTTTTTTTTCTTTCTTTATATCTGTATTTGGTTAATTATACAAACCACCAGAAAGTTTAAACATGAATATCACGAAATGTTAAAATTATCTTTATTTTTCAAAACCATACCGTCAAGTCTTTCCTGCTTGCCAAGCTGCTACAGTTGTGCGCTGCTTGTAGGAAAACGAGAGGACAGTTGTGATTAGATTTAAATACTTAAAAAAAATAATTGAAATGCTTAATACTTAAAGATTTTTCTTAAAGCTGTTTTTCTGTTTTAAAACACAGTTTCATCTGAACTGTGAGCCAGGTGATCACATTAATCAATCACGGGATCCACCATCACATTTTCCTGACAGGTTTTGATTCACAGCAGAATATAATAAGGTTTTCAGGTTAAACAACATGATTGGGTTTTTTGTTGTAGAAATTACAAAATCTCATCATAGTATTCTCAAATCAGTTAATAATCATATAATCACATGTTGGGTTTAAAAAAAAAAACTTTCACCAGGACATTTATTCACGACACAAATAAAATTGAATCTGCAGAACATTTTAGATTCCAATAAGACGGCTTTACCTCTCCATGTCATGCTCGTCTTGAGCGTGACTTGAACCATAACTGGAACAGTGAGACTCGCCGCCTTATTACAGCCTGTGTTCCAGACTCGGTCCCTCCCTCCTCACTGTGTAGGTTGTGCGACTCGACTACAGGAGTCCACCATACACCAGCACAAGCATGAGGGCGGCGCGCCCTTCCTGCCTGCTTGTCGTTTCCATGCTGCAGCTGTGTTGCCCGTGTCCTCGCCGGGCGAGCTCTGGTCCACCAGCCAGGTCCAGATGAGCGGCCGGTGAGCTCCCCCCCGCGCTGCGTTGCTCCAGCAGGGCCGGCCTAGTCTTTGGCCTTCTCCCATTTCACTGAGGTTGTTCAGGGTGGTTAGATCACCCTCCGTCGAATATTGGCAGGAGCTCTTTAAAAATACAAAGCAATTGGGTCGATCATTTGATCTAAAAAAAACAAATAAAATCTTGCTTACTGCGATGATGTGGTACCTGAAAAGCTTATGGCCGTTCCCAGCTGTCTGCTACTTTTTCAGGGGCACTCAGTCGCCTCAGGCTCTGAAGCAGAGTTTGCAGACTCCCTGCTGGGATGACAGAAAAACCCAACATCAGCTGGACACTACGGTCTCCACAAAAGAGATACTTCAATCTTACACCAACTCACCCAATTCTTCTTCATAGGAATCCAGCTTCTTCATCAGCTCTACAAAACTGGAACACGTTTGTGGATCTCCAGCTACAGGAAGAGGTCAAAGTCTGTTTATTTTTGTTTCCTGGACTGAATATAAAACACACACCTCTCAACTCACCTTGAACACCAGTGTCACTTTTTGCTTTATCTCCCAAAACCTTGTAAGAGCCAGTGTTCCCGTCGGCGGTGAAACTGGAGAGCAGCTCGGTGTGGCATGCCCTGGCCTTGGCCAGTGTGGCGCTCATGTCTTGTGCCAGCCTGTGGTTCTCCACCAGCTCAGAGTGGACACTCTTCCATGCCATTTTGTCCTCCATCAGGCATCCCTCCATCACAGTGCGCAGCTCCTTTTCCTGGGACATCTGACTCTGCAGGGCCTCGGCCTCCTCGCAGCGCTACACAGGCGGAGTTGGAGGGAAAGTGGTTAAAAGGTTCACCGTGGAGTCAAAGCGTGAAGCCGCAGTGAGTCTTTGTTCAACAGCTACCTTGTGTAACTGGATGGCCATTTCTTGCATCTCAGCTTCAAGCTGATCCGCATAAGCCTGTTCCAGGGAATCGCTGGGGGGGCGAGCGCCGCTGTGCCATCTCGCAATGGCTGATGTCATTTTCCGCTTGGGTCCAAACAGTCTAGAGAGCAAGAACAATTTCAGCACAACACAAAAAGTCAAACGCTGCATGTGTTAAAGGTCTGACATCTTACGTGATCCCTATTTCCTTTAGATCATTCTCTGTCAGGGTGAGAAATATCCTTAAGTCAATGTCTTGTTCTTCAAGTAATGAAAGGTACTTGGAGAAGCCAATTTGCTCCAAGAACTCTGCCAGATCCTGCAGAAACAGCACCTTTAGGTCCAAGAGTTTAAACTACTATCCAAATAAAAAGATAAACTACGACGCATGCTCTAAACTTATGGATATAAAAAATGGGCTTAATCAGGTACCTTTGGTCCAGAGTAGGAAGGTGGGGGCCCCAGAGGTGGGTGTTTTCCACAGTGCCCTGCTCCACTGGAATGGGCTCCTTCGCTGTTTCCATGGCGAGCTTTGCCTTTTGAGTGGTGACCCTTAGTTACTCTGCGAGAGCTGGTCTTTTTGCTCTGATCAGAGACCTGGTGGAGAGAGAGAGAGAGAGAAGGGTCTGTCAGTTTATAAAGAGGGGAAAAAACAAACCCAAATCCAGAGCGCAGCGCGCTGTGCTCACCTCGTTACTCTCCACAGAGCCTTCCCAGTTGAGTCCGGTTGTATTCGGTAGGCCTTCACTGCTGCTGCTGCTGCTCCTCATGGTGGGCATGTCGTTGTCAAAGAACGGACTATCATCTGCAAGGATATATCAGAAACGATTCTTTACGTATCAAAGGACACGAGCACTCCTCAGAAACTGCTGTGTTCCTGTGGTCTGACCTCGGCTGCTGTGGCTCTGACCGTCCAGCTCATTGATGGGTGAGGTCACGTCGCGGTAGCATAGGCCATCGCTCTGTCCACCGATATCACGAAACATGTAGCCTGGCAGCACATTTGGAGGCTCTGTGAGAAGAAGATGATGTAAAAAAAAACAAAAAAAAACTGCCCCACCACAGTGACTGTTGGGCTCAGGTAAACGTTGGGAAAGAGGGCATTTCCTGTCGCCTACCGCACTGTTTGCTGGTGCCTCCTACTCTGAACTTGGCGATGGCCTGAGGCCCATCGTGGATGCTAACGCCCTTAGCTCGACTTCGACTCGAACGAATCCTCTGGGGCGTGCTGTCCGAGTCCTCTGAGGAGCTCAGGTCCTCAAACTGCCCTGACAAATTGGAATGTGAAAAAGAAAACAAAACAAAATCACTGAGCAAAGTGAGAACATCAACTTATAGTGTCAAACTATAAAAGGCGGTCCTGGGTTCTACCGGTACCTGGTTTAATTCTAGGAGAATGTGAGTCAATGAGGCCGATGATCTTGGTGTAGCCGTACAGACCAGCAAGAGCACGTGCAGTCTCCCCTTTAGCGTTGCGAACATTCACTTTAACTCTCTGTGCATTAAGAAAAAAAGGACCCGTCATTGTCCATCCAGTTTGTGACTGGTTGTGTTAATTGGCATATGAGTCAGTTTATTTTAGTGTTAGAAAGTGAGCAGTCTTTGACAACCAACAAGAAGTATGTTTACAGCCAGTAACCATCTCACGTGATCAAGCAGGTACTGGACAATGATTTCATGTCCAGATGCAGCGGCCTCCATCAGAGGAGTGAAACCAGATCCCGGCTCCCTGAGCAAAAAGGGGACGAAAGCCTTAGAAAACAAAACGTTCCGGTAGATTACTGTTGCTTTGGTTTATAAGATGTACACAGACACTGACTTCACATTGGCATCGGCGTTGTTGTCCAGCAGGAACTTGACCATCTGCTGGTGGCCTGTGCTCGTACAGTGGAACAGAGCCGTCCAGCCTCTGGAGTCCTTTAGTTCTAATTCTGCCCCTTGCTTAAGATAAAAAAAACAACAACTGAGGGATGATGTTGTGATGTCAGCTAAAAAAACTTGTTCATTTAAAAAGCCATATTTTCAGTGTTATTTTACCTGAAGCAGAAAATATGCTATGCTCTCATTGCCACAGCTGGCTGCCAGCATCAGGGGAGTGAGTCCTTTGGAAGTTGTGGCATTTACATTCACCCCAGCCTCCAGCAGAAGGTTTGCAATGTTGTCATGACCGATGTAAGCGGCATACATGAGCGGGGTCCATCCTCCATTGTTCTTTCCATCCAGGTTCACCTCACGCCTGGGAACCAACATAAGTGTGTAAGATCACGGGGGAGACAACCACAGCAGGTTCATAGATGAGGTAAGTTTCCAAAACAGACTTTTGAATGCACTCAGCCACCACGTCGTACTGGCCGATGGAGCAGGCGGTGTGGAGGTCCAGGGGGACATTCAGCTCCTCCGGACGCAGCAGGGTGTCCCCCAGCCACATGGACAGGCTGGCCCCCAGCTGCTCCGACTCACTGGCCTCATCGCTCAACTCCGACATTTTCACCTGGGAACACCCAACGCTTTCACTGTCAAATCCTAAACTCACTCCATTCCCCTTGCTTTCTGACCATTTTCGTGAGAATGCAAAAAGTTGCTGTGTTTTGTAACAAGTCCCCTGCAGGCGAACAAACCTTAAACACAGATGTTTAACCGCTGTTACTGCACAGCTCGTGCTGATTTGAGATTCCAGCTTGTTCTCAACATTGCTCTCAAAGCTAATTTAGCTTAGCAGCTGAACAACATATTCACCATAACGCTAGACTTCTACCACACGTAATAAACAGACAAACCAATAATACACAGCTAATCTCGTGTTTATGGGTGTAAATATGTCTAACTGATTTTTTTTTTTTTAATGGGGCGAAAAACTTACAGTAGGTAGGAAGACAGTTTATTTCATCAGCTGCTCAAAGTTTTCGTGTTATGTATGTCACATCCAAATGAGTCCGTGCGGAAACACACCCGCCCATTCCTTTTTGAAATAATAAAGCGGGAAATAGTTTACCGGCCCATGAACGCAGTAAGAGAGGTCCTGTACAGAAGTCGCTTTGTCTGTTGACATTGATAACATTTTGAAATAAGCAGGTATTACTGAATTTCGTTGAATGATCAGTCAAATGCAGGGGATGACTACGAGCAAGGGAGAATGGAAAGCAAAGAGAATTGAGGCTGGTTGTGTGCTTTGCTGAATTATGCAATTAGCGCTGCACAACTTGTTGAACGAAATGTTTATTTAGAAATATGGCAAAAAAATAAAACAATTGTAGGTTTAACCAGTAAGATTTTGTGATTTGTCTTTCCAAGTCCCATTCTTTTAGAATGTCTATCCACGGTCGCCCAGCGTTCTGCTTTGGCTGCACTTGTTTCCACCATAAGACACAGTTAGTACTTTGCTTTCAGGATACACGGCTTAAAGGAAATTAAAACAAAACTCCTCTTTGGAAGGAACAAACATGAAAGCTGAGGTGTCTTCTTGAGTCTGTGGTATTGGTTTTGCATCAGCCTCTGCTTTGCTTTTTGGCTCGTCCCCCTCTGTGGTTGTGGGTTGGGTTTTGACCTCAGCCCTCCGATGGAAAACAGACTTCTTTGGGGAATCTGATACAACTTTGACCTTAGATGACGCAACCTCTGTCGAAGAAAGAGATATCTGTCGATTAACAACACTTCGGAAATCTTTACTGCACAAACTAATACACTGCATTAATCATCTCACCACTCTGGATGAGTTTGAACTGCCGGCTCTTCTCATCCTCCATTTTTTTCCTGTAGTCTCCAGTCATGGCTCGCATCACCTGCCTCTTCTTGACCAGGGGAGCTTTGGAGCTACGCAGAGTCTTCAGAGCACGTGAGGCCTCTTCCTCTGCAGCAAAACAGGCAACATCCTTTAGGCAACTTCAGGTGATCATGCATGGAGAATTATTTTCTTGCTTATTACCAAAATTAGTATTTGGGATTCTTTTGGATCAGAAGGTCAATTTCTGAATTTTTTTATTTTTTTTTATTTCAATCATATTTTGATAATTGCTCAATATATTTTAATCTCCCTGTGGTTGTATTTGGAACATTTCAGAAATTTCCACTGCTTTTGTGGACATTTCATGATTCACAGGGGCCATTCTCATTGTATTTATAGCTGTTTAATTTTGGTAGTGTTTTTTTATGCTATATTTAATTTTAATTTACGTTATGAAATGTCAAGTTTTGGTCCGCTGCATGATTTTGGATATCTTAGTTCTTGTTAATTTTTTTAGTCACATTTGGAACATTTTGTTGCTTATTATTTTTTCTTATGAAACCTGATGAGAACTAACTCTGTTTTGGTGTTCCTTTCTGCGACTTCATTCCTAATTCCAGCTGCTCAATGCACCAGTCTAGCTGTCTGTTCAACTCCTCTTCTGAGTTCTAAAACATAGAAATACAAACATAAAATCACTCATTTAAATACGTCAAACAGAATCAAGCTGAATTGCTTTAGTAGTAAAACACTCCACACTTACCAGCTCTTGACCTGCTTGACTCCCCTCTGCTGGCTTCTGCTGTGTCTCAGTAACCAAAGATTTCTTCTTCCCAGATTTCTTTTTCTTTGTTTTGGATTGCACGGACGGTTCAGGAGCATTGAGACCCTCTTTCGGGTGGGAGGGTTTCTCCTCCTGTGCACTGCTTGGCTCATGAGAAGAGCAGGTGTCTGTTGCCTCTGTGGTGTCCATGTCCTCTGCTGTCCTGGCAGGAGGGATTTGAAAGTTGAAAGCAAAAGCGGGGCCTTGCCCCGTAAAGGATATCTGATTTGATGCGGCCTCGGTCCGCTCAGACAGAGACTCTTTTGCCTGAGGTGCTGGGGAGCTCTCAGTCAAGAAGTCAAATCTGAAGGAGTTGTCAGTGCGGGTCCACAGACGGCCCTCAGATCTCTCACCAGCAGATGTGGAGCTTTTTGTCTTAGCTTCAATGTCTGAGTAAAGAGACACAAACAAAAGGTAAATTAAGTCACTTACACCATCATCTTTTACTGAAGTTCTGATGTGATCACAGATGTTAAACACAGAAATGTTTAAAATATAAATAAAGTCATTTTTAAAATGCTCAAATTCACATAATTTTGCCCATACGCTACTTCCGCTTATTTAAATCTGCATTCACTCTATGGACAATTAAGATGTAAAAAATACAAGCAGTAACATGACTTGTTGGAAACGAATTCAGCTTCTGCCTCGTAAAATTATTACATCTTAACGTAGTTACCTATAAACAGCAGTCTTTGCTCGGTCATGCTTTCTTCCAGTAGCAAGGGATTACAGACGAGATGAACCCGACTGGCCGAATCCTTCAGATCGACACATCTGAGTGGACCGATTTTGTGATTAAATTACAATGTTACGTTGATTTACATGCTTAAATCATCTCCATAACCCACCAGACGCTCACCTCCGATGTCACTTCAGAAGAGGTTCGTGTAGCAACGTTTCCTCAACACCTGATTGATTCCGCTAAATGGTGGTCATTTCAACCAACGTGGTGAGTTACAGAAGTCCGATTAATCTATTCCACTGAGTCCAACACACTAACTGGAATTTGATTTACCTGTTAAGGAATAATGAAATATTTTGTCTGTTTTGTTTGCGCGTTCCCTTCTGCATCAGCTTCCCTCCTTTTCCAACAAAGCCACAAAGGATCAGAATAACTCTCCAAAAACAAATGGTTTTGTAAAGAAATATGTACAGGCTATGCCAGCTGCAAAATAATTAAAGATGAAGGAGAAAATAACAACACATAACGTCACTACTATATTCGTTTTAATGGAGAGAAAGCTTGGACTGTTTAGGATGAACTGAGGACCCTCTTGCGCTATTTTTAGAGACAGAAGAGATCTGAACCCTGAAAAGGTTTTGATTGATTCTGATGCTGCAGGAAAAAAGGCTACTATCGAGCTATATGGAAGGACTAGCACAAGTTGATTAAGTTTGGGAAATAATTAGATCTTTGCAAAAAAGGGGGATTTGTATGATTTTGTTGGCAGTCTATGATTCTTAATTCGATCTTCTACCAATCATATTCTTCCAATGGTGTGAGTCTGGACCAATCATGTAAAGCGGAAGGCGGGCCTAAGAGCCCAGTCTAGCTGACGTTTTAAATACCTCCTCCTGCCACACACGGCGGACATATAGAGAAGGCAGGCTGAGGGGAAGTACCTAACCCGTGAAGGATAAACACAAACGGTAAGACTTAATTTTATATTAGAAAAATATTAGATAAAAAATCGTTAATAATGTACAGGTCTGTATAACAGGCTTTTAAATACGGAAATAGGGTGGTACACGGCTTAATCGTTTGACAACAGAATGGTGCGCGCCATAATTGGAAGCTAACTGGATTAAACAAATGAAGTGCTCTATTAAAAGCTTCTTATCCAGTAAGCATAAATGCATGTCTAAAGTTATTTTCCAAGTTGTTTCTTTAGTGTCGGTATTCTATTATTTTATCTGATGAATTAACATTAGCTCTGCTGGCTAACTGGCGCCATTTTGCATCCGTCCATGCTAGCTTTTCAAATTGCTGGGCAGACAAGCAAAGAAACGTGTGTTTTCTCTGTAGCCTAATGGTGGCTGAGCCTTCCGTGGATCATCACACGAATGATAAGCAGTTTGAGTAGTTTTTACGTCAGACATTGTCGTATCCCTTTAGGCAAATCAACAAATCTCCCAGTTAGAAGTGAACGAGCTATTTCTATAGGTTTGCTAATGTTGGCGATAAACGTATCTTGTGTCCTTTTGTTATTGTGTTTTGTTCTGTTGTTAGACCAACGAAGAAGACGATCAGTATCATTGTTAACTCTGCTTTATTTGATCGATCAAGTGTTTTTTTATTATATGGAAGTTCGGCAGTTTATTGGGAGTACGAGATAAGCGGCAAAATGTACTTGGCCTTTTTAGATCAACATCTAAGAAATGGCTCGTACCAAGCAAACGGCTCGTAAATCCACCGGAGGAAAGGCGCCCAGGAAGCAGCTGGCTACCAAAGCGGCCAGGAAAAGCGCGCCGTCTACTGGTGGAGTGAAGAAACCCCACAGATACAGGTAGGCTCATGCAGTAGATGTGATGCAAACATGTACCGACCTTGAACAGGATTGAATCGATTTCCGGTGTGTGTGTGTACTTTTTTAAAATGTGCATGTAATCCTACATCTTAACAGGCCTGGTACCGTTGCTCTGCGTGAGATCCGTCGGTACCAGAAGTCTACTGAGCTGCTCATCAGGAAGCTGCCTTTCCAGCGTCTTGTCAGAGAAATCGCTCAGGATTTCAAGACAGATCTGCGTTTCCAGAGTGCGGCGATTGGTGCTCTCCAGGTAAGATTTTATTTTCCCCTCATTGTTTTGGTGTAGTTCTTCAATAATAAGTGTCGTATAATCATAGTAGTTGCTGCGTAATCAACCATTTTTTCTTTTTCCCTCCAAATTTAGGAGGCCAGTGAGGCGTACTTGGTTGGATTGTTTGAGGATACCAACCTGTGTGCCATCCACGCAAAGAGGGTCACAATCATGCCCAAGGACATCCAGCTGGCCCGGCGAATCAGAGGAGAGCGAGCATAAATGCTTTGATTGGGTTTTAACTTTTTAGGGGGGGTGGGAGACAGGAGAGGTGGGGGGGTTGTTTTTTGTAAATCTTGAACTATTACCAGCATGTGTGCCACATAACTTGTTTGAGGTTTGTTTTTGTACTTTTTTGCGTTTCACATGACTTTCTGACTGCTCCTTTCAGTGTAGACGAGAGCTTCACACATGTAAATGCCCATAGTTCATGCCTTTCTCAGGTTGGCAAATATTTTAGTCCTTTTTCTTTTAAATCCTGTGTGTGCATGTCATAGGATTTCTGGTTGTGCTGTAAATAAACTTTCCGCTACCTCATATGGACTCGGTGTGTGATTTAAGTCCCCCATGTTTCCCCATGACGGGCTTGATCTCTCTCAATTATGAAAGAAACTGAGTGGTTGGTGTGTAATCTGTCATCCCGATCTCAGTTGTATCCGATTTTGGAAGTATTGAAGCCAAGTTATTGGAATGCTGCGTGTATTTAAGGACCTGTAAACCTCAAGGTGACAGTCTGGTACTGAAACCAAAGCTTTTTATTTTCAATTCATATTAATTTCAACAAGACAATGCATGGCAGAACAATCTTTGCGGCAGTGGACGTCTAAAGAATCTGTTCCACAAAAGATTAAAGAACATTTCAGAATAAATACTAGTTATGTACAGAATCTATGCATCATTTATTATCCTCAGTCTCTTCATCTGAGACCAAACTAGGGAACTGCTCGTACAGCTGCTTCTCCAGCTGTTCGTCAATGTCTGTTTCCTCTCTGAAGGCGCACCACAATAGGAAAGCGGTTCCAAACAGGCTGATGGGGATTACTTTCCACCAAGGCCTCTCATACTGGCTGCCCATGGAGCGGTCAACTTTCCAGGTCCTGTGGCTGGCCTTACTGGTGGAGAACTTGATGGGCTCACTGTTGACCTCCTCCTCGTCTTCTGTGGGGGCCTTCGACTTGGTCAACATCTGAGAGCTCACTGCCAGCGTCCGCACGCTTTGAAGCTTGCTGCTGGAAAATTTAGAAAAGGGGTGTGTTCACAGCAATGAACTAGTTCATTTGAATTTATTTAAAATTCATCCCCCAAAACACATCTTACCAATGATAGCATGATTGGTCTTTTTAGTAAAATATTAAAACAATGGTGAACTTTTGGCCATATGAAATAGATTTATTAAAACTGATGGATATCTTGTACGTAAACAACCTAAAGCAGACACATTTTAGGAGGCAGTAAGGTGTGAGACTTTTCCGACATAAGCAGACCTGACCATGCTGTTTCCAACATAAGATAAATTGTACATTTTTGTTAAAAATTACATTAACTAATCCTTACCTTTTATATTCTGTAGAACAAAAGTGTTTAATCAAATTGATCCAAAATGTGATCATTTAAAAACTGCTTTCCCCCGTCTCCATAGTGAAAGGATGTAGATGACAGAGATGATGCCATCTAGAGTGCTATTCTGACGCTGCCCAGCTCAGTGTGTTACAGTGTTAATCCTCACATACAGCGACAGTGATTTGAATTTTCAGTCACAAATCTAAGTCCTATATGTGTTTACTACTAATCGTGAACTAGATTTAGTGAAGAACGTTATATTCATGATCCCCACTGTGACACCTGAGCCTAATTTTGCCTTGTCATCGAGTCATAATAACCATTATAGTCCACACACTCATTTATCCCACCACACATTTCCACTCACCTCACGGACGTCGATGCGTTTTGAAAACATATTCCTCTGCCGAGAATCACGCGTGTCAGACTGCTGAAAACTTGTCCTGCTGCTTTAGACATGTTGGACAATGGGTCATCTTACTTCATACAGCGTTAGGTGAATTCAGCCGAAGGTCCACCAGGCGACTTCTCAGGTCATGTAACAAATCGTCGTGCAACCTTGAATTTCATCCGATGCTCCTATTGGACAGATGGTTTTGGACCGTTCCGGGGAATCGTAGAAGAAACATCACATTGTCGTAGTGGTGTATTTACAACCGTTTTCTTTAGAATATTAGTATAACAATTAATTTTAGCTATTTTAAAAGCTGTTAAAATGGCTTAACGAATTAATAAAAGTCCGATATTTGATTTGGGTTATCAAGAGTTTGAAACTAAACAGATTTTTGAGTGTTAGAATATTTTAAGGCGTTTTTATTTTAACATTTTCCACTTTAGCCTGTGAAATATGTTTGGGGGGGAAAGATAGACGTTAATGTCGGTTTCAGGCGTCCTTGTTGAAGTTGTAACCAATTAAACGAAACGCACAGATTTTCGTCCAATGACGTTTCACCTTCTTGAATCCACTTCCTGGTTGGCTTCCCCCCATGCTTTTCTTTTAGAACTGGCACGTTTTCATCTGTTTAATGTAAGTCTTTATATTTATTTAAATGTAATGTTGTAAAAGTCGCATTTCCGTTGAAGTGGAAGTTTATTTTAATGTAGTAACGACTGTGGGTGTATGAACAGACGTTGAGAGGTATCAGTTTAGTCATTATTTATATGTCCTACACGTGTTGCTTGATTTAGTCAAGGTTTGTTCATCACATATTGTTCGTTCGATTGAATGTGTTTGCATTTTCACCTCTTTTTGTAGAAGTCATGCCGAAGGACAAGTCTGCAAAATTAGAAATAAATCCTCCTAAATGGAAGAAGTTGAGTTCAAATGGCAGTCAAGCTCCACCTCAAGAAATAGCGGAGATTACAGTTAAAAAGAAAGGGAAAAAGGCGGAGGTAAGTAAAACAGTAAAAACTGAAATTCAAATTATACAGATGAACGTTTATTACGTAGAACCCAAGAGGAAATGATAAGAGTATTGTATATGTCATTGTTTTCCTTTAATAGACAGTAGATATAAGGTCAGGATCATTTATCACAGGCAGACGTTGGATGCAGAAGAAGCTTCTAACTGAAAACACTCACAGTATTGTTTAATAGCTATATTGTTAGTAATGAACGGTATTTTTTTTAATGAATTTAAGGGCATCTGTTTGAATACATTTTCTCTGGTCAGAAGACGGCATTTCTGTTTTCCTCAGGATGCTCCAGTGCAGATTTCCTCCGTAACAATCGCAGCGGATGATAAAAAACAAAAAAAGGACAAGAAGCGCAAAAAGAAGGTGATGCCAGAGCAAACGCAAACAAAGAAATCTGAGGTGAGGACATAGGCTGCTGAATATGCCTTATTTTACAATGCAACCCTTTGTGTCTCTTTTTGTGGAAGTTGTTTGGACCCAGAAATGTTGCAGCTTTGTTTTGAAACTAAGATGAATTTCTATCAGAAATCTGAAGTTTGATTTGGATAATACATGAGTAGTTGTTATAGCAGGAAGGACTTTCTATTGTATCAACTGTTAGTTAATCTCGTGGCATAAAGCTTTCTCTGGTGGGGCTTGTCTGAAGCTCTCTGGGGAGTGTGGAACGATTCGCGGAAGGTCGTTTGAGCTCAAATTTGAGGAGTGGCTCGGGGTGTTTGCTGCATGGAGGCATGGCTGTTCCGCCGGCACGTAAATGGATTTGCCAGAAGCTGATCTGTGCATCCGGGACCATCGGCTTTTCTTCTGAACAAAAAGCCGCAGTCTTTTCCGAAAGGTCTCCCCGAGGAAGCCATAGATGAGCGGGTTCAGGCAGCTGTTGGAGAAGGCGGCCAGCCTCACGGCGTGGCCGGTCAGGGGGTAGTCCTGCCACAGCGTGCCGCCGCCTGCGCCGCCCCGCAGGAGGTGGACGCTTATGAAGGCGTTCTCGGGGAGCCAGCACAGAAAGAAGACCAGCACGGCGGCCGAGATCATGCGCAGCGCCCTCCGGCGGCGCGGGCGCTGGCGCGGGACGCCGCGCTCCGGGCGGCGCCGCAGCGCCCACGCTATCCGCCCGTAGCACAGCGTCAGCACGCAGA
This sequence comes from Menidia menidia, assembly GCA_907169785.1. Classification (NCBI taxonomy): domain Eukaryota; kingdom Metazoa; phylum Chordata; class Actinopteri; order Atheriniformes; family Atherinopsidae; genus Menidia; species Menidia menidia. The sequence goes on from CAJRST010010001.1 coordinate 9,149,761, forward strand.
GCGGCAGCGCGAAGCCCAGCGTCACCTCCAGCCACTGGATCTGCGTCACGTTGGCGAAGCAGAAGCGCACCTCGCCCGCGTGCTCCACCTGCGCCAGGGCGAAGGGCAGCAGCGTGAGGACGCCCGCCGCCGCCCAGAGCAGGCAGCAGCTGAGGCGCGCCCGCGGCAGGCTGCGCCCCAGCGACGAGCCCGACAGCGCCACGAAGCGGTCCAGGCTCATCCAGGTCAGGAAGAAGACGCTGCTGTACATGTTGGCCTGCTGGAACAGGTTCATGAACGTGCAGAGGCCGGCGTTGTCGTAGTAACCCCGCTTCAGGTTGAACACCTCTATCATCGAGTCGGCCACCAGAACCAGGTCGGCCACCGCCAGGTTCACAAAGTAGAGGTCGGGGGTCGCCCAGCGGCCCCTGTGGTCCAGGTTGACCGCCAGGATGAGGATGTTCCCAATGAAGCCGACTGGGAACAGGAGTACGATGTAGAGGCCGGAGAGGACGATGCTCACATTATAGTCCTGGCAGCTCTGAGAGGTGGCCAGAGGGAAACTAGAGACGGCTATCTCTGAGTTGTTCGGGTGGACGGAGAGGTTTTTCTCAATGATGACTCTGTAGTCCACATACATAGCTGTGTCCATGCTATGCTCTTTTAAAAAAAAAAAAAAACCTTTATCTATCTTGCCATGGTTTACAGTGCCGTGTATGTTTGTCTCCTTTGGAGTTGATGGTGCCGTCAGTCTCTGGTTGGTTAATGGTTACTTCCTGACAGGCGAAAGAGTCCACGCATGCTTTTTGTGTTAGTTGGGAAACAAAAGTAAAGCAGGTTAACAGCGTGTTACCAGACTTCAGACCTGTGAGAGGTCAACAGGATTGACACTAAAGCAAAAAATCAAAATACTGCAAACTGGTCTGGGCGTAAATGGAACTATATCCCTGCGAGGTTCCAGTCCCAGAGCTGCTGACATTCAGCTGTCCTTATTTCCACTGTAAAACAATGTACTAATGAATCTCGCTGAACATTATTTAAGATCAACAAATTATTTCCCAAAAAGTCCTCAGAATTTGTGTAGCTTAGAATGGAAATAATGTCTGGGACAAAGGTCCTGTTGGTCCAGGATCCTAAGTTACCATGTCCTCAAGCTATGTTAAGCTTGTGTTCTTTGTTGGTGGTGAAAACTAGTTGTTTTCTAAATTTTTATGAACCATTGAGTATCTAATGGAGAACAACCCAAAAGGTTACTGCAGAAATATGTTATCTTATGTGTCACCAGCTGCTGGTCAAACTTTATTCTTTGCTTCAAATCTTAGTACATTATAAGATAATTAATCAGCCTCAGCTTACCTTTACGTCTTTGAAAATCCTCTCGGTCCGGCTGTGGTGACAGTAAATGATGTCTGAGAAAACCCAGAGAGGTGTTGTACACCACAACACACAATGCAGGCTTTCACATTAGTGACACCATTCCTGGCCAGGCATGAAAGTTTCTGTCATTAACTATTTTTGCCGTTTGTTAGCAACACAGTTGGCTGTCCTGTCAAACATCTGCTACGAAATGCAGACAAGCTCCCTTTATTTCTGATGTAACTGTGTGAGGTTTGGACATGGGGATTTTCAGCTCTTTGGACTGAAATCTCTTTCTGGCAGAAAGGTTGTATCATGTTAAAATATGTAAATATGGGAGATGGGCTTTTAAAAAAAGCCAGAGTGACGACATATTTATACAACACATGATGAAGGATGGACGAGCGTAGCCTCACTCGACCCATTCTGTCCAGACCTGTAAAGTTGCCTTTTCCTCTTTGATTTTACAGGCACTAATTTCAGCCCCTGTGTTATTCACCAATTTGTAGAGTAATGGATGCCATTTGGGTTTTTGACACATGTCCAGGAGTGGATAGATCCCTGACGCCGGTTTGCTGCTTGGGCTCGGGCTTTGACATTTAGCATGGCACCAGCATCGTACTCAGCCTGTCTCCCGCATGCTCCTTTTCCTTCAGGTCACTGGTTTTTGTGCCTCTCTGTCTCCACTGTGGGAATATGTCATCCACGCTTGTCAGTTATTCCTAGAACTGGTTAACTTTTAGTTTCTGTTTGATTTGACAGCTTGGAGAACATAGCACAACAACCTTTATTACCTCTGGCCTAAACGCAGACACACCAAACGCTTCCTGTGTGTTTTTTTTTTTTTCCTGGCCTCGGTCTGAATGGCCTTTTGTGAAAAGGTCTGCGGAAACAAGGAGTCATTTCCCATAATTGGAGAATCATAATCCAGTAAGACCCAGTGTGTCTGCCTTATTCAAGCTGCGGGCTTCAGAATCTTTAGAAAAGACAACAAAAGAGGACTGTAGAAATACTACGATATTTATTTTTTCAAAAAATTTGAAAATAGTTATAAGGTTTAGGAAATTTACAACGGTAAATAAGAGAGTAAAGTACATCTTTAAAAAGGTTCACGCAGTCAGTAGGAGGAAAAAAGCACTGGAAGGTGTCTGCTGTGCGGGCTCTCCGCTCGGTCTCTGAAACAGGAGCGCCCTTTCCTCCTACGACTCTATGTCCTGCAGAGTGTCTGTGATCTCGATGTGTGGCGCTATGATGTTCCGGTTGGGCTGTGCTCCTCCCGGCCTCCGGCAGCAGTCTCTCAGCTGCCTCAGGACCCCGGTCAGACTCTCGCGGCACGGCCGGTGCACCAGCAGCACCAGCAGGAGGCTGCCGGCGCTCCCCGTGAACAGCACGCCCTCGGCCACGTTGAGGAAGGCCTGCTCGCGGGGGCTCGGGCTCCTCCCCGCGACGATCCGGGCCCCGGCTATCAGCGCCACGCCGTAGAAGAGCTGGCAGAAGAACACCAGCGTGGTGACGGCCAGGAACACGGGCCCCTCCTCAGACCCGGACAGGAAGCGCCCCTTAGACCTCCACTGCCGGACGCAGCCGGCGGTGAGGAGTCCTGTCTGGAGCGCGTAGGGGATCAGACAGATCACGCACAGCCGGGCGGCCGCGTACGACACGCCCGCGCGGGCCGGGTCCATCGCACAGTCCTCCACGCTCTGCAAGCCCTCCCTGGGCCCGCGAAGTCCCGCCAGCAGCAGAGAGGCGAGCGTGGCGGTCAGCACCACCAGCGCGGCGCAGACCCCGGGCCTCCTCAGCAGCGCGTGGGAGGGGGGGTCCAGGGTGAGCACGTACGCTATCAGCACCAAGACCAGCAGCGCGCACAGAGAGGCGGCGTTCACGGCGAAGGAGAGGGCGGCGCAGCCCGCGGCCGTGCTCTTCAGGAAGCCGGGCCGGTGGGCGGCGGAGTGCAGGGACAGGAGCAGGAGGAGCAGCTGCACGCCGCAGAACGCCCACAGGAGGCAGTCCAGAAAGGCCACGCGCCTCTGAGCCCTGTAGGTCTGAACGAAGCTGTGCAGCAGGAAGCAGCCCGCCACCAAGCCCAGCACGGCCAGGAAGCTGTAGACGTAGTTGGCCGTGGAGGTTATGTCATTGGCCGCAATCCTGTTCAACACAGACGAGGAGCTCTCTGAGGTGGAGAGCTCCTCCTGGGCGGCGCTGATGGTGGAAATGAGGAGATATGATCGTGTGGTGCTCCGGTCCGTGGCCTCGGTGCTTTGATTAGACTGTAAATAGAAAAAGGAAACGGTTACTGATGAAATTCTGACTCCCTTCATGACTAATTGCCACCGTTGAGAGTTCCCTCCCTATTCATCTCAGTTCAGATCACTTTTTTACTCTTGCAAAACAAAAACTTTAGCTGTTTTTTTACACAACTCATTCCTTTTTTCAGCCTTCGAGGCACTAACGGGCTCCTTTCAGGATCGTACTCACACCATACCGTTCTTTCCTAAACGGAGTCACAGCAGACTAAACATCACGCTGTTGGATACGTTTACTGTGTGCTTTTTATCTCTAATGTTTAGTTTGTGCTCGCCTCGGGAAGCTAAGTTTTGTCCGCTGCCTTTTGAGGAACCTCCCCGACACATGTTTCCACTTACCATTTTTGATTTCGCTAGCCGCCCGTCTGTTTTGTTTCCACCAGCCAGCCCGCGCCGATCCACTCAGGGCTCTGAAAACTCTGCTCGTTGCATGGGACTGCTCACACTGAGCCCTTTCAGACTTCTGAGGGCAGTGCCCCTGTTAGCATCATACTTTCAGAATGACTTCGTGGCCACGTGATCAAAACCTTTTCCTCCCCTCCTTGAACCCCCCCCTCCCCCCCCCCCCCCCCCCCCCCCCTCAATCCTCCCCCCTTCACCATGACAGAGGTCTGTTAAATCAAAGTGCATAATGTGGCCTTGTTTAACTTCCTCACAGCGGTTTAGACGGGTGGTTTTGCTGCGTTTCCAGCCTCATGCAGGGAAGCACCTTCTGTTTTGTTTAAGTTTCCCTGGTTGAATGCTAGGAAAGATTTCTCTGCTGACTAAAGTGCTCGTTTTAAATGTTGTTGCATGACATTATAAAGTTACCACTGCTTTCTTTAATCTGAACTAAATGTCCTCTTTAGCTGGTGCTTTTATTCTTTTTTTTTTTTTTAGCAGAGTTAGCACTTGCAAATGTACCACCAAAGGTCTCTTCAGACCCCAAGTAAACCACCTACAATAGACGTGTGATGTGCTCTCACAGGGCTGTAGATACAGGAAACGTCCCTCTGAGCTGCGGTGCAACAGGAAGTCATCCAACTCTAAACAGCACATTCAGTTTTCACCTCTTCAGAGCAGATGACAAAATGACACATTGTGTCATTATTCATTAGACGCACAAGTAAACTGTCACGAAGCCAGCTGCTTAAAAATACTTCTACGTTCTGTTTTAAGGTCATAAGCCGATTTTTCAGCACCCTTATTTATGTTTTCAAAAAATGCTGGAATATCTAATCGATATAGATCTTCAGATAGGCAGAGTAGTCTGCCTCTGACAAAACTTAAACTGGTACTTGCTATATGTCGTTCATTTTCTCCGGGCGTTGCAGGTGCTGCTGCTGTTTAAGTTCTGAAAACGTAACCTTTGTGCCGCAGACTCATTTTCTGGTTTTGACTGGTCCATGTATTAGTAAAGGAAACACAAATAACTTGGTGATTCCCATATATCTTACTCTGGAACTGGGGAAAAAATCTGTTGTTTCTTTTATTCTTCCTTCCCTAATGTATTCCGTTGCCAGTTATAGCATACAAGTTGTAAAAAAAAAAAAAAAGTTATTTGAGAAACTGGTTTACCAACCAGTCCATGTGAGGATTTGATAGTGATCGCTATAATTTATTTAGCCTCTTTAAAGAAACATTTCAGAATGGACGAATTTAAAATGTATATTGAGAGATACACATGAACACAGTCAAGCAAGACAATAAAATGACAACCGCCAGGGGGATATATCTCATTACATAAATTAAAGAGGACATAAATCATAATTCTAAACAGCCTTCATATTAGTGGAATGTCTAATGGTTTTAACATAGTGTTTAACCCACATGGACGGGTTAGACCTACCAAATGATCAGCTATTGGCTAAATGTCCCTCTGTTGATGTCATTGTTTTTCGGATTTTTAGGAGGCTGAATATTGCCGTGTGGACATTGGCGATCTGAACTGGAAAGACAGTTTATAGGCAAATGGTGTTTAAATCATGTTAAGAGCGCTTTAGTGTTTAATGGAAAAGATGTGCCGTGTCGGCAGGAAATAGTGCTGCTTGCGCCAATTCCAGGCTCCGAGTTTCACTTTGATATAAGTCGTGAAACTGCCTCCTTCAAGAAAAACATTGGAGGAGGGGGGAAGAAACTTGCTGGTTTAACCCCCGCCCCGCTCACAGGTGTTTGCCAATTAGGGGAAAGGAGTTTTGTGTTGGCATCTCGGTGGACCAATCAGATCGCACGGGTAACACGCGTATCCCCGTTCAACGCTTTAAATCTGTACGGGAGCAAAAATCAACCATGAGGTCCAAAGAGCTATGCGTAGACGTCCGAAATAAGATCGTGTCAATGCACAAAGACGGCGAGGGATACAAGAAGATTGCGTCCGCTTTAGAAGTGCCCCGGAGCACCGTAGTGTCCATCATTCGCAAATGGAAGACGTACGGAACCACTGACAGTCTTCCTCGATGTGGTCGCCCATCCAAACTGAGTCATCAGATGGTCAGTCAGGTAAGGCCAGCAGTCACTGAATGAGATGCACCGAGGAGAAGGAGAACCTCCAGAGGAATGACATCATTTTTACGTATGGACGTTAACATCACCCCTGCTAGCAGGCAGGGGGATGGCAGGGTCATGCTCCCAGAAACTGGGAGATCTGTCTAGGTTAAGATCTTCAGTTTTTTTTTAACAGTTGCAGAACCAACAACACTCTTCAACACAATAACGACTGCAGTAACTAAAAATGTGTTGAACAGTTACAGCCCAGTGATGATGCGGCTTCCAGATGTGTCACTCTGCCATGTGTCTTAAAGCTCCCCGAATCATCCGGCTGCACCAAAGAGACGCGTGAGCTTGAAGAAGAAGAAGACGACGACCTAATGGGGGAACTGAGTCCCGAAGAGAGGCGGGTCCTGGAGAGGAAGATGAAGAAGATCCTGAAAAAGGAGGAAAAGAAAAGGCTCATAGCGGACGGAGAGACCATGAAAAAAGTGGAAGCAGCTGGACCCAGCGCATCTCAACTGGCCTTGGATTACCTTACATGGTAGGTCAACTCTTCTTTCATTCAGATCAGGTGCACGATGATTTGAATAATAT
>CAJRST010010001.1:9156861-9225489 GCA_907169785.1 Menidia menidia
GTGAACAAAGTGCTCTTAGCCTTATGAGGCAGCTCTACAGAGAAATGGGGCACAAAAAAGATATATGATGCAACATTTGTTTGTGGGCCGTTGTGCTGATTTGTGGATGCGTGATGCTTTGTTTACCCAGTCTGTGTTCCTGTTAGCTGTAGCCCAAACTCACAGCCCACACTGGTTTTGTCACTGCAGCTGGGCTGAAAACCGTTCGGTGTGGAGGTTCCAGAAGACCAGGCAGACCTGGTTACTGCAGCACATGTTCGACTCTGAGAAAGTAACGGGACCCTCCGTCTTCAGCCGGCTTTCTATATTTTGTTTGATGAGGTTTTGACAGTTGGTATTCAACCAACAGCCCTTTACATTTACCAGAAATCTTTTTGCTTTGTGGCCACAATCATTACTTAGTAGCATGGCAAAAGCTAATAGTCGGTAAAATGATTAAACGGTCAGAGACACCTTTTTAAAAAATGTTTTACTTGATCTACAGTAACAGTGTGACTGTTTTCAAATTGAGGAATTAGGATTATCTGACCTGAGAAAACCACCTCCCTCCCTGCTGACTGCCAGAAAGGAAGCTGCACCATCTTTTACAAGTCTCTTTGTCCATTGAGCAATTCCTTTAATATTTTGCTGAGTGAAATGTCAGTAGATGGCAAGGTGAGATGAGACGTGAAGAAGGTGGACCTTACCGTGCCAAAGTAGATGTAGTTCCTGCACTTACAAAAAAACCTCTTCAGAGAAAGTGGGAGTCTGAACAATCCATTCCACATCATCAGGTTCTTTGTTTGGAATCGGAGTAATAGTATTGTTTCATCATGTATTTAGAAGGGATCATCTGGAAATGTTGTTTTCAGATTCCAGAAGAGAAGTTCCCGGTCCTGCTTGAGTATCTGGAGGGACTCCAGGGTGCAGCAAAGGACACCACGGTGCAGAAGGCCTTATCCCTGGTGGAGGAGTCTGGACGAGCACCGGATGACTCAGTCGTCCAGCAGAGGGCGTGTCGAGCCAGAGAAGTTATTCAGCTGTTTTCCTGACACATTGCTAGAGACCGACAATGGGGAAATTACTCGCTCATGACAAAAGACTCGATCAGAGGACTGAGCTGATCTCAGGCTTGGACCAAAGTGGCTGTTTTTCTATGAAGAACTTTTGACTGGTCCAGTATAGTTTAGATGTTGCAATTAAATTCATCTTTGTTCTCTATTTTTAAGCATTGCTCCTGTGCACTTTTTAAGAAGAAGTACAGTAATTAATATGCAACCAAACAAGAAACCGTTTAAACCCAAAAGGTCATTTTCGCTCGTGACATTTTCCAACTCAGATATGAGGAGGTTTACAAGTAGATGTTAAGTTTTGACAGAATGGCAGAACTCAATCCTTTCAGAGTATTTGTATTCCCCAAAATGAAGTGGCAAGCTTTGAAACCTGTGGAGTTATTTCTCAGGAATGTTTGTACTGGAGACATGTTGGTGCACGTCAAGGCCCAAACGTAATCAGTGAAGTCGTTGACATGAACGACTTATTTTTCTCTGTAGATATGATCAGGCAAAGCATGTTTTGTTTTGATAACTCATATAAACACAACCCGAACTTGTCATTCCTGTTCCAAACGTGTGCATTTCAGTTTCATTGCGTTTTTCTAACTAATTTACAACTGATATTGAGATCAGTTTTTACAATCTACATAACGGATGCAGTTTTAAACTGGAAAAGATCAACCTGCTGATTCAAGGAATAAGAAGACAAAATGTGCACTGACACTCCTGTTTCAGGTTGCAAAGATACAGGAGGGAGGCTGCATAGCTCCAATTCTTGTTGAGACAAGTCTTCACAGGATGAAACTTTCTCCAGTCCATTTAACATCCCTTGAATGTGAGTGTTTGACAGCTGCATCCTCTGTGCACTGTTTCGTCCTCACTTTCTGCTTTGTGCTTTGAGTCATCAGATGTGGGTATCGGCTTGTAATTCAGTTCACAGAAGTATGCCGAACTTCCACAAGGACACAGCTGCGGTACATTCTTTTACTGCTCCTTGCAAGGCATTTAAGGAATGAGTCCTTCCAAGATGGCATACTAGATCAGTTTCTGGTACCGCAGGCAGGTGGATGGTGGAAAAATAAGCTGACATTGCACAAAAACACGAGGTGCACATGTAGGTAAAGGCAGGTGGGGTCAATGGATGGATAAATGTGCTGAACCACACTTGATGTTTTGAAAAAGTCTTTAAAAAGCCAGTAAATGTTTTTTTCTGATGTCATGCAAATATGTACCAGTTTTCATACTCTAAAGCATTCCATAATACATTAGGAAGATACTAAAGATATGTGATAAAGCTTTAAATCAGAGTGAAAAAACCGACCTACCGTAGCTCCAAAGCTTGTGCAAAAAATTGTTTACATTTAAGGTATATCAATTCCAATTTTGCTTTCATGTTAATTTAATTAGCTAAATAAAGAAAATAGCATTGTACATCGTGGGAATAAGCATGTTGTCTAAAAAAACATTGTCTGTCAACTTAAAATCCAGTTATACCGTCAATCGAGAAGTAATGTCACACAAATTTGTTAAATTGAAAAGGATTACTGTGATGAGAGCAGAAAATCCCAACACAAAGAGCTTGGAACAATTAGTATTTATTCAGTGACACACTGAAGCACACTCAACACATCCATTAACCCATATCAGTATTGGTCTGATGCATTAACACATGCACCTGATCTGGCGTTAATGGATGGCGGTGAGTGAAAGCACTGCTTCATCATGATGTCAACAATCCAGTCCCCCACATACAGACCAAGTAGACGAAAGAAATTATCCAGTGTGCAGCTTCAAAGAGCCCCACTCGTCTTTCTGAAATGCTAAATTTTAGCCTTTAGACCCAATCGTGTTGATCTGGCAAAATGGAAGGCAGTAGTTGTTGACCACTAGCCATTTTTCACCTGAAAAACTCCTCATTAAACTACTACTGCGGTTTCTGGTGAGCAGGTTCATGAGGTTCCAAGGTGTGAAAAAGAAAAAAAACTAACAGCAACATGACGGTACACAATTTGAAACAAGGCCTTAGCATTTAAAAAAAAAAAAGTATAAATACACTACAGTATTCAATAATTTACATTTACAATGCATTTAGCATCTGCCCCAGAATCCATTTGTGAGATGAGTATACTTTTCAGTAAACCATTGAAAACCACCAAAGTCTTTTTGTATGGATTTGAGGATTAAGCTCTTATTTTTTAAGAGAAGTGCCAAAGACAAGTGAAGACATGACCACCATGAACTAATTTTTCCTTTTTCAAAATAATTTATTTTCTTCCAAATTGTTGCATTCTTACGTGTAGCAGCATTAGCAACCAACTGGCTGTCGAAGCACTTTAAAAAAAACAAAAAACAGTTTACAACTCTTGATGAAGAAAAAAAAAAACTCTTTTTGGAAGTTGATGAATTGAGCTGCAGATCCATCAGCTTTAGTGGCTGTGTTGCAAAACCTGCAGACTCTGATGTTTCACTGCAGATCTAAAAGGCCAGTGTCTCCTCTCAAGTGTTGATCCCGAGTTACCACACTCTGTGTACCTTTTTTGTCGTCTGCTGCAACAAACAACATTCTGAAAGTTAACATTCTATAATAGATTATGTAGCTGTAGGACTTTGGGTGTGCTTGCTTACTTGGTTGGGAATCATAAGGAATATTATGTTGAGAGAGGAGAGCATGCAGCCTTGCAATCTCTTCCTTCTGTTTTTTAGAATCCTGCACAAATTTAAAAAAAAAAAAGTTAGAACAATAAGTTCAATTGTGTTCCTTTGCATAATTCTGTTTTTATTTTACTTTATCCATACCTCTTCACATTTCTTTAAGGAGTCATGCTTTTCTGAATTTACTGGCTTGTCTGGTAGATTAACTTCCATTTTGTGGCTCTTCAGGAATCCAGCGTCCTCAAAAATATCCCTCAGGAGATTGTTGTATCCCTGAATCAAACATAGCAGACAACTCAGGATGGCATAAAAGTAAAGATGCCTACCACATTTCTATTTTTAACATCAAATCTAATATTTAAAAAAAGCAGACAGAAGAAGGAACAAACTGTATTTTGAAATCACTTTGTTTTTCACAAAAGAAATCATGTACATTTTTCAATCTTTCAAACAGCAAAAAATCTGATAGTTCAAAGTTCCACTCACCTGTTCTGTAATAAGACCTTCATAAAGAGCCTGTTCCGCATCATCCCACTCTTTTTGTAGCTTCTCATTCAGGGTGGGGTACACTAAAAATAAAACATATGTAAATAAATAAATGATGGATAACTACTTTAACCCTGCAGTCTAAAGAGATTTTTTTCTTTAGTCTTACCGAGCAGAGAATGTGGGTGGCAAACGAGTGGTGTCTCAAAAGTTAAAGAGTACATGCAGGTACTGGGCTCTGACACTTGAGCCAGCTTGCTGCTATTGCTGCAGACCAGAATCACCTAAGGAACCATGACAACAGACAAGCTGCAGAAATGAAATTGGTGTAATTGTGCTAATGATTTTTAAAAGGCTGTGCTAATATGATGGTGAACAGGCAGCTGCGTAAAAAAACGTAAACTAGGACAGGTTTAGATGTGAACTGCTTCAATCATTCACCTCCAAAAATGTTGCTTTTTCCGGTTTTATATTCAAACGAACTGATGCCAATGAGGGCTTTTAAAGAGCCAGTATTATGTTCAATTACACATTTGACTTTTTTTTATTTTTATATATAGTCACAGAACATTCACTTAAAGAAAAAATTAAACCAAACTGATTCAAACTTTCAGCTTTAACAGTTACATTGTGATAAAATCTATTTAAATTGCATCACCTTTGTTTCTCTGTTTCTGGTTCCACAAGCATCACCATCTCTCATCCACATGCCGGAGAAAGTGTTGTTTTTTATTTCCCACTCCTGCCAGATCCTACCACAAACGCACTAACATATTCACATCTGCAATTCAAACAGCACTATAATAACCTTTTCCTGCAGCTTCTTACCCCAATATCCCACTGTAGGCATTCCACCTAAAGGACAGCTCATGTTGAGTAATGTTGTGGAATGGGCAGAATTCATATTTATACCTGCAAAATGACCAGTTAAAAAGCTGATGAGTTTTTCAGTTGGACATAGCAAGCACAACAATATACATACAAGTAAATGTGTATTTAAATACTTACGTTGACTCTGTAAGGCTGAAGCACTTTCCAGCAAGATGATGAAGATGCTCTGGGCCTTCAGAAAGACATTATTGTTGGCATTAACCATATTCAGTGACTGAAATGATATTGTCACGCCTGAAGTTGAACGATGAACTTGTAATATACGTTGACAAAAAAATTAATAAAATAGTGGATCCACATAATCTGAGATGTATTGTTACCCGATACTGATGACGGGTTTACTTTAGGCTGCAGTCTGTTCCCTTGGGCCAAAAAAGGATTGTTCAAACTAAACACAAGAGAAAGTAGTTAGGGGGACTGTAAACATTATGAATACCCTGACAGATGTGTACTTGCTTTGTACCCAAATGTGTTTGGTTCTTCAACTATCTTCATTTTACCGGCGAATCCATGATCAACTGCATGAAAAAGGTGTCGACATTAGCAAAAAAAAAAAACAATCGATAACAATCAGCACTGCTTCAGAACGCGGCGCAAGCTGTTTAACTTTTAAAATGATAATTTGCTTTATGAATTTACTTACAATAAAGAGACAAACAGACCGCCCACAGCCTTATAATATGAGATATTTCCTTATTCAGACTGTACATGACTGGTATGAATTATTTTCTCGCCACGTTTCCTGCTACGCTCCGAGTCGTCAGATGACTGGTCACGTGACCAAAATAAACCAGGAGCATGCGCGGTTTACGTGTGGTGCGACACGCTTTACAAGTACAAGTAGCTAAGCTAACCAAGCTGCGTTTGTGTATACTGTATATCACCGATGTATCGAATAATGACAATTACGTGGGGATTATGTTAATAAGTATATTTTAAACGCTGATAATACAAATATAAGTACTTAACATTTGGAGAGAAAAGCTCGTCTGAGTGAGAGTGTTATCGAGCTAATGTCAAGATAAAACACACTAACAGGTGCTGGTTCGTTTAAAAGCAAGTTGTAGTCTGACAGTATCCTTACCAGAATACGAGTTTCAACATGGGACGAAAGAAACAGGGCAAGTTTGTTCGTTCTGACAATAAGGGCAAAGACAAAAGGCACAAAATGAAGGGGAAATCTTTAGAAGCTTTTACAGAGGAAATGCACTCCGCCTTTGAAGGTAATTCTAAGTGAAAAAACGTTACTTTTTGTCAACATTGTATCTTCGTTGTACGTTATTAAGTTAATCGTATGTACGTTCAGAGAATTGCTGGTCTGATATGATATACACCTAAATATAGAACCATAATATTTCCATGTATGATATAATTAGTAGAGATTGAATACGTTGTAAAAATGTAATGACATATTCATTTTTGATAGAGACATTTAATACATTTAACTTTGCCTGAAACCCATTTGTGTCTGTATGTAGAGCGCAGCATTAAACTAGTTATGGACTCCATGCAGAAAACAAATTAAAAGTACTTTTCTTGTAGAATGAACTATTTGTCCTCACATTGTGTTTCTCAGCAAGTCTTCAGTCAGGAGAAGGAGCTGAGGCCCCACTGGTCAAACTGCCGTGTCCACTTGCCATGTGGGAGCTGGGTCACTGTGATCCTAAACGCTGCACAGGCAGAAAATTGGTGCGGAAGGGCTTTGTACGCAATCTGCGTCTCAACCAGAGATTTAATGGTCTCATACTGAGTCCGATGGGGACTAAGTATGTGACACCTGCAGACAGGTGTGTTGACCCGCATCCTCTACTCCGCATCTCTTGAAAACGCCGCTGTCTTTTGAAAGTTCTGAACTGTTCCACCTTGTAGTCCTTATTAATAAAAATGGGCGATAAGCTGTCACATTTTTTCATGAATGCTCTCATAACGTGTTTATGTCTGATTATAAAAATACATTCAAATAGCTTTTACAATGAAATGTCATTTTGGCCATTGAATTTTTCTTTGATACTTTTTACCTGAATCTGGCATTCTCATCAAATAGTTTTAAATAATTATATGTTTGTGGACTTTCACCCACAGGGAAATAGTGGCTCAGAATGGCCTAGCGGTGATCGACTGTTCATGGGCCAAACTGGAGGAGACGCCCTTCAGCAAGATGGTGGGAAGTCATCCCAGGTTACTGCCGTACCTCGTAGCTGCAAACCCTGTCAACTATGGCAAGCCTTGCAAGTTATCTTGCGTTGAGGCATTTGCTGCCACATTCTGCATTGTTGGTAAGGATTTAACCCAAGTTATTTAGGAAGAAATTACTCTGTCGTCCGTCTGACAGCTATGACTGGTTATGACGGTGAAACTGTGGCAATATGTGACATTTCAGGTTTTGAAGAACTGGCACTGCTCCTGCTAAGGAAATTCAAATGGGGGACGGTGTTCTTAGAGCTCAATAAAATTCTGCTGGACCGGTACGCTGCCTGTCAGTCAGAGGAAGAGCTGCTGTCTGTGGAGAAGGACTTTCTCACGCTTAAACCTGAAGAGGAGGAGTTTGGTAAATTGGGAGGAAGAAATAAGCAGGGATTGATAATGTGTTTACTCTTTGGCTGTTTTCAGGCATAAATTTCCATATGAGTTATTCTATGAAATCGAGTTATACCTTCGATTGATAAGGTTTTCAGCTTAGTGAAATAGTGATTAATGTTCTCTAAGTTGATGATTTTCTTTCTTTTGTGCCATGTTTATTGTTGACCTGCCCATTTTTCCTGTTCACAGATCCATTTGATGTTAACTCTGGAGTAGAATGTATTAATATCAACAGACGCCACTGGTAAGAACTTAATATTGCTCACAAAAGCATAAATACTGGGAGATCTGGTTATAAATGTATTATTTCTATGGTAAAACACATCGAAAGTACAGATAATGTAATGAATTAAAGATGGACTGAAAGAAAGTGTGGAAGTAGTTTTAAAACACAGGTTCCAATAGATTCCCCATAAAAAAAACCCACTTCTCTTGTAAAATATTAAATCAATGCATAGTTCTCACATAGTCATGGTTTAATTATTTAGATTCTCTCCTTCTTATCAGTGTGCTGATGGTTCCTCTAAAAATAATAAATCTTCTCCAGCATTGATTAAGTTTTTTTTAATTATATATCCATCAAGATGGACACGCACAGAACTCGAGGCTTCAAATATGCTAGATGATAAACCAATTCCTCTTCTATTTCTAGTTTTTGGTACTGATCAAAAATAATATGTTAGAAGTACAAACGTAAAGTTGCCTTTGAATGTATATATACAACTGTCAGGTGAGTTACTTTACCACTGACAAATATCCAATTTCTTAACTGTTAACAGGTCTGGGATTGCTTTTGTTTTGGAGTCATTGTTCAGTTGAACTAATTATATACACTTTCCCACCTCCGGTGTTTTCTTTCGTAACATCTACAAAAAACGGTGACCCTGTCAATGGAGGCTATGCAGGCTCATGCCAGTACAGTGTTGCTATGTAGTCTTTTGGAATGGTGTCATACCCTCCCAATCATACTTGATTTTAAGACTTCTCTTTGAATTAAACTTTTCTGGTCCTCTTTGGTCTTAATTTAAATTTTCCAAATGATACAGATTAAGACCCAGTTGTGCTTTTGGTTTCTTTAGGCTTTGCACTTCACTTCTGTTCTTTTCTGTTAATACTGAGACCCTGTGTTGTACTGCAGATTTTCCCCTGAGAATATGTCAAACTTTTGATTTTTATCACTCATAAAGTTTGTGCTGACTCACGGATGGCTTTAATTTCTATGGCGGTCCTCACGCAATCAAATGTCACAATGTAGGTTGGATTATTTACAGATTGAAAGATAATGGAATGAACTGTACATGAAACTGCATTCAAGCCTCTCAGAAAGTTGGAATAATTAGAGAGCTGTAACTCAGCTCTCTCATGGATCAATGGATTACATCTATTAAAATGGGCAACCCCTAAAAAAAAAAACTGATGCCAAACATATTTGCACTTCCCTAAATGGTTGTTTTCTAAAAGCTGTTAAATATTCATTTCCGATTTTAGTACACCTGAAGACGATGATACTAGTGAGGAATCAGACACTTCTGAAGATGACGACAGCAAAGCAGAAGATGAAAACACAGATATGGGCAAAGAGTCAATCGGAGACTCACGTGAAGAAGAAGATGAAAAGGGGGACTGAATAACAGGAGCCTATGATGAACAATGGATAGTTTTATGTGGATGTCTTTGATGGAAAGATTAGCAAAAGTCATTTCACCCTTAATACAGAAAGATTCATGTTTCCATGGAAGTCATACTGTGCAGAGTTAATAAAAATAATTTGATAATATTTAGTTTTTCTTGAGTATATATTTGCACCCTTAATTTGTTTGTAAGTTAATTAAGAATTGCAAACCACTCAATCAAAAATATAAATAATTTGGAAAACATGTGTACACATGAATATAGTAAATATTTTTATATACACAGACATATTTATATGTGTTTGTGTAAGTTATAACATTTCACTTCCAAATCTATTTATTTAACTATGCTGTCAAGTGTGTTATTTGATCTCAACACAAACCAAATCATCTGCAGCTTTTATTATAGGTTCGAAAAAGGCATATAAATACACACATTTCCGTTGGCTAGATGTAGTTTGCTGTTTTCAGTGAGTGCACGAAAATGTGAGTTACACTTTCGTAAGGGAGCCGTGAACGGGCCTTGCTGCGATCGCTCTAAAAACTATAGCGCATATAGTTTGTAGGCCACATCTTGAATAGCATTTGAATATCAACAACCGCTGCCGTTTCACTTCAGTCCTACCAGTAAGATGAAGTTCAGTAGGTTGTAACAGTGGCTGGGGGCGGACACAGCAGGACTCTCCTCTGCTGTCCTGCGGTAACATTGTTGTGGAACGACGTCACAGCTCGAAAATGAAGGCGCAGAGGCAGCCATTACTGGAGCTTCTCTAATTATTTTATTCCAAATAAATACTCGCGGAAAACCCCATGGCAAGAGCTACAAGTCAGCTGGTAAGTGTTGCAGCTAAGACTAGAATAACAGTTCGAAGCCGGTGCTGAAACATGTACAGTGCAGGAGATATGTGATAATAAGTAGTTATGCGAGGCCTTCATTTGAAGAGCAATGCTAGCCGGAAAATACCGTTTAACGTTGCCACTCACTAGCATTCTTAGCAAGTGCTGGCTAACACAACACCCAGCATTTCTCCGGTTAATCTGGGCTGCTCGGCATCTGACGCGGTTTGTAATTACACCAATTTATTTTACACATGTAAACATGAAACATCTATTAATACTGTTTTACATTAATTGTGGAGCATGTGTGACCATTCTCTGCTTCCCAGTAACTGTTGACTAATGTTAGCATAGGGTTCGCGCTTTCGACCGATGCTCCAACTCGCACTCAAGCTAATGTTAGCTTTATTGCGTTCCACCTTTGAGAAGATCGTTTTCTAAAGATAACATCGCGTTGTTCGAGCGTCAACTTTTCAGATTTAGGCAATAACATCAGCTCTCTAAACTGGAATCTGAATACAAAATACTAACGTAAGATTTCGGACGGATTTGAAGTTTGTTGTGTTACCAAGGTGCTAACCATAGCTAATTTGGCTTGCTGTTAGCGTTAAGTTTTGTACTTGCTGTCAGCGATGGCCGGCATTATTTGTTAAGGTAGCAGAAGCTAATGCTAACGTGTTAGCAGGTTTTAGTTAGCAAAGAAAGTTCGCACAGACCAGTTGTTACCCGAGTACTCAGCTTCAGGATAGCGATATCTGAGGTTTGTCTGACAACCATTAAACGGTTGACATATTAATAATTGGTAGTGATAATTACTGGACATTTGGAAACCATAAGTCAAGCTCGGAATAGGCAGCTAAATGGCCACACCTTGGTTTTGAATGAAAATAAGCTAGGGCAGCTAAACTAATAAACGTTAACAAGACTGTAAGTAGGTGCTTTAGTTCAATAAGATAGAACCATTTGACATAGTTTAAAACAGAGCAATCACTGGACGTTTCTGTCAGTCTCTGGGCCCTCCTCTATGAGTCTTCTTTTCATTAGGTGGGTTTCACCTTCCTTTTTATGAACGTGTGCTCCCATGCCAGTTGTGTGTCCCTAAAATGTGATGACTTTAATGTCACTGTTCATGTAAGCTCTGCTCACACGAAAACGGCAACTTTGACATAATTTTGTTTTATTACTTTAACAAAAAGGGTGGGACCAGCAGCTCCTTCATCAGCCTTTCCAATAGTTGCTTGTCTTTATCAACACTGGACTTTGCCCTTCAAGTAGCTTCCTTGGAATTGTTCATTTGCTTTATAGGATCCCACAGGACTGTTAACCACAAAAAGTTTAATCTGCAGACTTGGAATTTAGATCTCATATGTAATGCCTTTTCTCTTTGGTTTTGTAAGGTAATTTGAAAAGCGGTTGAGTGGTCAGCACCTAGCTGTTTATTTCATTACATTATCTTTTTCCGTTAAGCAGCATTCACTGCTTTGATTGTTCCTTAATGAAGATCGTAACATTGCCCTTAGATGACTATTATCTTTCAAAACTATACATTTGTCATAATTTATAACAGGATGTGTCAGTGATAAACTTTCCGGCATAATACTTGTTGGTCATGACAAAATTCTGAATGACTCATTTCTCGTAATTTTCAGAAAGTAGCATGGGGTAATATGATATTTTTAAGGATAAGGTCATCCTTTTCCGGTAAAGATCCGATACAAACTGCTCTTTTTTATTTAGGCTAAAATCTATTAGAAATGTCACACAGCTGGGTCACTCTGACAGATAGATCTTCTCATTGGTCTCTGTTTTCTTCCAGTATGATGTTGTGCCCATTCAGCCCAACGTTGCCATCTGTTCCTGCTCACATTCATCAATGTTAAGAAACCACCCTGACTCCTGCTCGCCACTCGCTATCCCCGGCGCAAGCAGCAGTCACTGCCCTGCTATGGAGGGCTCAGCCTCAGAGGCTCGTGCTGTAGGAGCGTCTGCTAGCAGCCAGGGCTCAGATGTCCGTACACAGCCAGCCGTCCAGGCTCCTCAGCCACGCAAGAAGAAACCAGAAGATTTCAAGTTTGGCAAGATTCTCGGAGAGGGCTCCTTCTCAACGGTATGTAACTGTCATTCCTCTCCCTGAGTTATAATGGGGTAGATGTTACTACATGCTAGCATTTTTTTAAAATTAATACACTTAGATGAGTCATCCCAGGTTCATTTAAGGTGAATTAGCAAATGAACTCGAAGAATTTTTAGATCTTGTCCCCGGTCAGACAAGCTTGTGACTTGCAACATTACCTCACATTCTGTTTCTTCATCCTAAGGTCGTCCTGGCAAGAGAGCAGGTCACAGCAAAAGAATATGCAAGTAAGTAATATTACAACAGCTTTTGGCATGTCCAACAAAATTAACTTTATAAAGAAAATGGATGAGATATCAAGTGCTCTTTAAATTAAACTTTCGTTTCTTCCACCCAGTTAAGATTTTAGAAAAGCGCCACATTATGAAGGAGAACAAAGTCCAGTACGTGAGAAGAGAAAGGGATTTGATGTCAAGTCTTGATCACCCTTTCTTTGTCAAGCTCTACTTCACATTTCAAGACGATGAGAAGTTGTGTATCCTCTTAACTGGCTGTCAGGGCCACGTCATGCATTGGCTTCTATGTTTTTATTTTTTGTGTGATTTAAACAAAAGTTTTCCTTAAGTGGGATTTCACAGATTTTGGTCTCAGCTATGCCAAGAATGGCGAGCTTCTGAAATACATTCGCAAAATTGGTTCATTTGATGAGAACTGTACACGATTCTACTCGGCAGAAATAGTTTGTGCTCTAGAATACTTACACAGTAAGGGGATAATACACAGGTAAGAGGAAAAACATTTGTTCTTTTGCCTTTTAATTATTAGTCAGCACAGGGTTTGTTTAACCCATTATTCTTTTTTCAAATTTATTTCAGAGATCTGAAACCCGAAAATATTCTTTTGAGTGAAGACATGCACATCCAGATAACAGATTTTGGAACGGCAAAGCAGTTACCATCGGAGAGTAAACAAGGTATAACCACAGTTTTTAAAATTGTTTTATTATCTTAAGGTTCTTCAATTCAACTTAATACACTTTATTAGTCTTTGTGGGAGTCAATTTAACGGGCACAGTGGAGCAGGCATTGTGATTTAAAATAAAGTTTTTACAAAAATGATAAAATATGAAGAAAGCATTGATGTGATCATTTTATTGAGCTGCAGTTTTGGGAACTCATATTCAGGGATTGAAGTTAACAACCAGCAGGAGTCACTGTACATATCACATTTCTTTAGTTTCCTTTTCGCAGAGATCTATATTGGTTTGGAGTTAAAATTCTAATGTCATTCATTTACAAACTCATCTATCCATACTACACAGTTAACATGTTTTCAGAAAATGTTGCATAATTTACAATGAGCACAGCAGCAAACTCCTCTATGTTTCTTTTATTTCCTCATTCATATCCCAGATTCAGTGAAACAGCGAACACACAAGGGTTTAGGGGACGTGATTCTTTTTGTTTTTTGTAATATAGTTTTTCCATGCTACCTGTGATGTAAAATCAGAGTGATATAGATTTTGTCATCGGCCGCTGTCCCAATGAGCCTGCTGTTGACTGGGTGCCAGCAGAACATTTTCAAATGCATGAACCCATTGTTTAAAAAAGAAAGGGCACACTAGTCAAGAGCAACACTCAGTGGAATGAATCACCATTACCCACTCTGAAATGCCCTATGGTCAGAGTACAAACTGACTGAAAGCCCGACTGAGCCCCATGCATGTCTGTGGTGTCCCATTTGACTGTCATGAACATGCCCCTCCAGTGATCATAGAAGCACACTGCATTTTGATTCTTGGGGCGCAATGAATGCAAGTCATTCATTTTGATCCAGGGTCATGACTTTACAGCTTGTCGTGACAGATAAGTGCAGGCTTATGAAAATGGTTTCTAACCATTTCATGAATTTTAGAATAACAAAAAAATGTCTGTTTGGATGGCACTTTTACTGATTGTGATTTAGCTATTTTTGGCCATGTCACTGCCCTCTGTATTTATATGTTTACTTAGTGACCATATTTAGAAATGCTACCACTATTGACCTGTTGGTTGCCACTGAATGGACACTCAAGGAGTCCCTCTTTTTTCCCTTGTCTTTATTTTTTTTAATGGCAGACCCAGTCTGCCATTCATTTATATGCACAGGATATTTTAGCTGAAATTTTCTCCGTTTATCTTACAACTTGTAGCATCCATCAGGGAAGATATTAAAGAACCAAAGCATTGTTTTTCTTGACAGACTTGACAGCTTTCTTAGATGATAGAAGTAAAAGCCATTTATTTCCTGCCTTGATTAATTTCATAACTTTTATCTACTCACTCTAACAGGAAAGAACACGTGGTTATTTATAGGAAGCAACCATAAACAAGTGTTATATTAATATCAGGTCTTATTTTTAAGAACTGTGACAGAGGAGTTAGTTAAGCATTCACTGGTGGGTCAAAGAAACTACGACTGACCTCACCAACTTCACCGGGCTTTCATTCGAGTGGATGAATCCCACCCAGGGGGCAATCCCTAAGTGTTAGAGTTCTGCTTGATGGAGTGTTGCATACTTGTGGATGCTGTTAAATATTAACTGAAATAAGAACTTTAATACTCATTTTCTTGCTGTTATTGTCATTACTTATGTGAAGTATAAGTCTATTTCTTGAGCACATGGAGAATGATCTCAGTTAACTACAGTTCTATAATATATATTAATAGTTCCTGAATAAAAAAATATTTCAAAATTGATTCAGATTAACCAAAAAATGTACAAACTAAATTATATTTTAAAAAAAATTCTAATATTAGGTTGGCTGTTTCATCCAGCCTTTTCTGCTTTGGCGTGTAATGTGTGGCTCACATTTTGTTTTTGTATCTTTTTCTAGCCAGAGCAAACTCTTTTGTTGGGACAGCACAGTATGTGTCCCCGGAGTTACTAACTGAGAAATCGGCCTGCAAGAGGTAAAGTTACACACAAGTTAAACATTGGATTATTTCAATTGCTGTAATTTGAATGCATCATTTTCTTATTTTTTTTTTTTTTTTTTCTTTTTTTTTTTTACTTTCAGCTCAGACTTGTGGGCTTTGGGATGTATTATCTATCAGCTGGTGGCTGGTTTACCACCATTCAGAGCTGGGTAAGTACTATTGGGATTTTACCCTCACAGCAGAGTTCATTTTCATATCTTTTTTATATGCAAACTTCAGATGAATACTGCCCTTTAATGTGTTTTTTAATTTTTTTTCATCCTATACGTTGTAGAAATGAGTATCTAATATTCCAGAAGATCATTAAGCTGGAATATGAATTCCCAGAGAAATTCTTCCCCAAAGCCAAGGACCTTGTTGAACAGCTTTTGGTAAGTGATCAGATTTAGTGACATTTTAAGACACTGCTCAATATTTATGAGATAAGATGTATGTGGGATTTTTAGGTCAGTGTTGTGATTTTAGTAAATTAATGTCTTTTTCTTTTCTTTAAGTCGTTGGACCCATCCAAGCGGATTGGATGCGAGGAGATGGGAGGGTACGACCCTCTGAAACAGCATCCCTTCTTCGACACCATTTCCTGGAGTGATCTGCACCTACAAATACCCCCTAAGCTCAAGCCCTTCCTGCCAGCTATGTCTGAGGATGATGAGGACTGCTATGGAAATGTAAGCTTTTCAGTTTAAATTTTGTTTAATGTTTTACTTTACATGATGGGGATGAGAGAAGCAATCTTGCTGAAAGGTGCCCACAAGAAATTTAGACCCACCATCACTAAGCTTTTTCCTACATCCCCTGTCTCATTAGTACGATGACCTCCTGAGCCAGTTCAGCAACATGCAGGTGGCCCAGTCCAGCTCATCACACTCCCTATCGCCACACGACTCTACACCCCCGCAGAGATCCAGCAGCAACATTGAACAGTACATCCACGACCTGGACAGTAACTCATTTGAGCTGGACCTGCAGTTCACCGAAGAAGAAAAGCAATTATTGCTGGACAAACAAACCACTGGGAACCCCTGGTAAGTTCTGCCTGACGGCTCTTTAAATGTGTGTATTTGAATGCATGTCATCGGCATTTTCATTGGAGGGACCGATCTAAGAAAAGGTTTAAGAAAAGTGAGACAAATGTATCGAGCTTTGTTCGGTTGGTGAGTTTTGCTACTTTTCCGTATGTGCGACAACTGTTTAAATGAGAGGCTGAGAGTGTTAAAATCATCTTCTGATCACTCACACAGGCATTCATTTGTGGAGAACAACCTGATCCTGAAAATGGGCCCAGTAGATAAACGCAAGGTGTGTGAATTCTAGATCTCATATTCGACTTTTGGTGAAGCTCCCATTTCAAGAAGTTGAACTTAATCTATGAAATTGTGGTTCAAAGTGTAACTTAATTGTGCATAACTGTAAAAAAGAAAAGAAAAACAAAAGCCCTATGTGTGGAAATTTTCACTGGCCTCATTGCCCCCTCTGTTGGTGATCTAATGTCTTGGACCGCGTGCGTTCCATTTCAGGGTCTGTTTGCTCGTCGGAGACAGCTGCTTCTCACTGAAGGACCACACCTCTACTACGTGGATCCTGTCAACAGGGTCCTGAAAGGCGAGATTCCCTGGTCCTTCGAGTTACGCCCAGAAGCTAAGAACTTTAAAACCTTCTTTGTTCACACGGTAAACAACGCTTAATTTTTCTCACTACAAATATTATCTTTGGTTGCATGAAGATACTTACCAATCCCATGAACTCTATTGACACGTGTGTTTTTTCTCTTTCATTTCCTCTATTTGCAGCCCAACCGAACATATTATTTGATGGACCCCAGTGGAAATGCAGACAGATGGTGTAAGAAGATCCAGGAAGTGTGGAGAAAGATCTATCAGAGGCACCAAAACCCTGGCCTATAGGAGCACATTTCATTCTGTGCCCACTCCTTTTCTTCTTCTTCTTTTTCTTTTTTCCCTCTTTTTTTATTTTATTTTAAAAAAGCTCTGAGGCCAATCACTGAGCAGAGTAACACCCTCTTTAGTGCCCTTCATCACCGCAATGTAAACAAACTCTTAGAGACGCTGGCATCTAGACCTTGTTTGTTTTCCTTAGTAGAACCATGGGGAAACTACTACTTTGGATTCAGGGTTGCTTTGCTTGTTCTTTGTGCTCTCTGTGAGGCTTCTGTTGCATTTTCCATGTATGGATGATAAGACTTCCACCATGCACATCTGCTTTTTGTACATTCTGTAGAAGGGGGCGGGGGGGATAGGGTATAGGCAAGCTTGTCTTGTCAAGTGACACAAGCTTGGGTACTGCTAGGACTATCTCAAATGCAAGGACTGGTTTCCTGCTACTACGATAATACAAAATCTAGCTCTTGTGAACAAGAGCCTGTCAAGATATTTTAATTAAACCATATCCTAATCCTGCATCGTATGTACAAGCTGTTGTAAAAACCCAACTTTTAGCGCTATACTTCATAGATGTAACAAACCGTAAAATGATTCAGTCTCATGCTTTTAACCAACTCAAATCCTATATATATATATTTTTGTCAGAGCCTATATGTCCCCAAGGTGTTTGAGTTGTTATTTTGTTTTTCAGTCTCCTGGTACTTGCTTATTGCAGTCCAATTAAAGTATCTGTGTATCAAAGCACAGTCCTGGTCTGCAGTAAGCCATGGATCTGAACCAGTCTGTAAGTGTAAGCCTTCCATAGCTGTTACTGAGGATGTTTTTCTGCTAACGGGGTGGGTAAACATACCACTAGCTTGTACTTCTTTATCATAACGTTACTTATATTTCCTGCATGGCCAGTTTTGTAGTTCAGCCTTGTCTGCTTCTTTCTTAGGGCACTGGAGATATAGGTTAGTTTTTTTTTGTTTTAGTTTTTTTTTTGTTTAAAGCTGGGTATCTTCGACTGCATTGGCAACCATCGCAAATATTATTGGATGACTTGGTTTTTTTTGTACCATTCACTGGCTTTGTAGTGTGAATTCTTCAACTTCTTTTTTGGTGGACTAGTCGGCTCCTCTTCAGTACGTCCTATTGAAAATAAAAATCTCATGTGCTGACCACCCCATGCTGAACAGGGAACCTCCTTCAAAAGAAATACATACACATATACTATCATTCATGGAAGCAATCGCAGAAAAAGCTGTCGTCCCTGGACAAGATGGCAAACTGCCTCATGGGGCTTACAGGCCTTTTTTTTTCTTTTTTTTCCCTCTCCCCCAATTCTGATGTTTGGCCCAACAGAAATGAAAGCCTTTTTTTTTTTTTTTTAAGCAATATGTATTATCATAATGCTTTTAATTTTGACATAATACCTTAAGGCCCTTTCTAAAGGCCCTCCTCCTTCAGATGAGTCTGTGTGTGCAGTGTGTGACTGGAGTACAGGTGAACAGGACCCTGGGGCCCTGCTCTCAATGTGGTTGCATGTCAGTTAAAGCTGTCTTTCTCAGCTCTGGTCTTCAGAGCACACAGCATTGCCTGTTTTCCATGTCTTCTTCTCCAACACGTGATTTGAATAAATGGGTTGGCTCTTTTAGCAACGCAGCAGGCTGATGGGACCCTTTCATTTAAATCTGTTCTGCTGGAGCATGGCAACATGGAAAACATGCAGGTTAATGTACCCTGAGAACCAGCGCTGGAAAATGATGAGTTAAACGATATCTCTCTGATCCAAATGACCGATTAAATTGCTGTATCTGTCTATAAAGTTGAGGAAACACCACAAAAGTGTTTTCTTCCAAATAGATAAATTGTCTGAATCAAGTCGATGGCAGTCGGTTACATTGTGTATGGAATACTCTACCTGGCTTGTAACTGACTAGAACTGTGATGTACAGATGATGTATTATTAAATCTGAAGCAAGTAATGCAATGATATTAGGATACAGTTTTTGTATTTTTATTCTTGTATAAGGTTATTGATGGCTATTGTTTAGCCTATAGTTCATTCTGTGTTATTTAAATTCTAATATATGAATCATATTTGGATTGAAGTCATGTTCAGGGGCCATGTTGTGTATGTATTGAGATGTAAAGCCTTTGAATGTGAATAATTATTGTAAACTATAATATTTTACAGCTTTTTTTCTTACTATATCATACATTTTCTATTTGCTCAGTGATTTAATCATATTCTGATAATTTAATGAATCTGTTCATTCTCTCTCTGATTATTTGTGCGCTAGGTCAGTAGATGTTGAATGATGAATTTTCCACTTAATGCTTGGTAGTCCAGTAATTAAAGCATGTAGGGATTTAGGCATTCAGATGAAAGCCACGTGTCCTGTCGTCTGTTAACAATCTTGGTCACGACACAAACGGCGTCTAAGGCGGCGACATCTCTCGTTCTGCAACATGTAAATAAAGAACCAGCCCATTATCAGTGCCTGTGTGTTGTGGAATTTTATTCGTCAGAAGATCGTGGTGGGTAGGGCTACTTATTCTTTGTAATCAGTTATGCCAGTGTGTGTTCGTACTGGTGGACGGGGTTAGTAGGAGTGGCCGAGACAGCCTACTTCGCATGAGTCGTGGACTCGGACTCGGTGGCTGTGGCTTGGATATTTCCTGTCAGCCGCACGAGTAGACAGAGCCGAGGCGAGGGCGGAGGAGGCGAGGAGAGGGATGGCCGAGAACAGCTCCGAGACAAGCGGCTCCGTCCACCGGAGGTGTTTGGCCCATTCTCCCGGGGAGAGAAACATTTCAACCGGTGTCGGGGCTTCCAAGTGGATACGGTTAAACGTCGGGGGAACGTACTTCTTGACAACGAGACAAACGCTCTGTCGAGATCCAAAATCATTTCTGTACAGACTGAGCCAAGCTGACCCCGAGCTCGATTCAGACAAGGTAACCGCTAAGCTAGTAGAGCTAGATAGCGATGTATCAAAGAGCGCAGTTGTTGAACTAAAGTTTGCGTTAAATATGCCAAACTATATTGCGACGTTTAGTTTGCATTTGAATTACTAAGTTTAAACATTGAATTGTTTTTTTCAAATATTCAACAGAGAGAATAACTGCTAAATTCTCCCCGCTGACGCGAAATTTCGCTGCTAGTTAGCATTAGCTCAATAGTTAGCTAGATTCCGACAGTCACCTCATGACATGTTATTGCTGCTAGGTTTTTCCGTGTATGTGTCTCATTTTAAATGGGATGCAATTGCAAACCAAGCATGAAACTGAGCAATGGGTTATAGTTGATTTACTGTAGTCTTATCCAGAAGGGAAATGTGAATTTGTCAAATTCACATTTGGAAACTTTCCTTCTTCTGAGGCCGTTGCATCGTACTCATCGAGGTGTCAAATGTCAGTTAGGAATAAGACAACTTAAATTTTGACTTGAGCGAAAAGAGAGCAAAACGTTACGCCATCACACTTCAACCTTTACATAGACGCATCAATGTATTGTTTATTATTGTGTTATAACTGTGTTGAAATTAGTTGGATTGTCAACGTTGCCATGATTCACTGTACGGCTGAACAAATAGGCTACAGCCAGATCGACTCTTGAGGTTTCTGAGGTTCTATTACTTGGCACAAGTCTGCTTTTTGGCAGTTAGTAAATCTCCTCTAATAGATATACAGGCTGTTGGGAGGCACTGCTGACATCTCGGTACTCAGGATGAAGTCACTCATCTGAATGACTCCATAGTCCAGAGCATGATTGTCCATCTGCTCATTCAAATACTAGAGCTTGTGTGCTTTCAGGTCCTGTACCACCCAATTCAGTGCTGTCTGCCTCCGTAGTTTTATTTGTTTTTCAGCCTTCATTTTCCTGCCCTGTTTTTCATTGTTTGTATCTGCCTGCACATTCTAATCTCCTGCATACATCCTGCCCCCCTTTTATGCTGAGCTGGGGCCGCAGCTCATCTCGTATTTTCATGCAAATATCTTAATCTCTGAATAATCGGCTTGCTTTTTTGTCAGTTTATCCTTCATAAGCAACGGATCAGTCCATCTCAATCCTTTGTCTTAAGTGTACATCGCACTCTAAAGGCAGGATTAGATGGCTCCCAGGTTGTGGCTGCATATCTCACCACCTGCCTCTCTGTTTCAGACTTTTTGCGGACATGATTTCATCTTATTTGCAACCGAGCACCTTGCATTTGAATAACACTGTAGGCAGACTGGCACATCAGCGGAGACTGAAGAATTTCTTTTTCTTTTTTGCAGTTTTGTGTTACCTAGCCAAGCAAGTAAGTAGTTTGTTTCTCAGTCACGCAAGCTGACGTGCTTTAGCAGGACTCTTGAGGAGAGCTGCATTATTCATGTTGTTGACTGGAGCTTCTTTTGCACTTTGAGGTAGAACCGGGTGAAAGTGGAGGAAATGCAGTCACATGCACGGCCATAACGGTGGACAATCTGCTGTTCAGAAGTCTTGTTGTCAAATGCTCAAAGGCAATACTGACAAAAGCCAGTGTCTGCCGTCTCATGGGGTAATCATGGAGTCACCTTGGTGTGTGCGTCTGTTGCACTGACGGATTCCTGCTCTCAAACTCCTCCGCTCAGCACCACTCAAATAGAGACGCTGCTCTCTTGCTTTAAGAGCTGCATCAATTTTTCAAGCGGCCCATCACAAAGGATTCTTGTTCTTTCACCATCTTGTTCTTTTCGTACTCGCATTTATCCATTTGCTTGCTGAGGAAGTTCTCTCTGCGGCACAAGTGAGGAAAAAAACTACAGCTGCATTTAATACCATATTCAGGTTGTACGTCATGCCTGGCCACACTGGGAGGAAATGTAAATATTTAACGTTGGTATCATCTCCTACTGCACTGTCTCTCACAGCAAGTGCCCAGCAGGACACTGCAGAGAGCTATTGACAGATTAGGTGTTACTTAAATCTTATTTTATCACTTTTATTGCGCTAAAGTAATCTGTTTAAGACTGTTTAAACATCTGCAAGTGACCATTGCCCTGGGCGACAGCAGATTGGTTTAGATTATGGGCTTTTTCCACTATGTGTGGTTTATGCCACCAGACAAGTAAGACTCATAAAAGCTGTTCACTCTTCTGTCTTAAATTGCTCTGAGAAAATGACAGTACGGCAAAGATTCTCCAAGCCTTGGGAATAAGTTTTTCTAACTTAAATTCAAATTTTAGTGCCTAATCTTTTTTTAAATGCAACATAGTTTTGCATAATATCCATGATGCAGTGTGTGCATTATTTAAAAGATGAGGACCTGTTTCACGATGCCATTACTGCCTCCACTCCGGAGGGACGGCTTGCTCCTTCTCCACAAAGATCAGACTTCCACTTGGCTAAGTGGCCACAGCCATGTGACTCAGAATTTACTGCAACATCTTTTAAGCTTTGCTTCTGCACAGGGCTGTGGCTCCACTACGACGTGTGACGGCATTAAAAACACCTTCTTTCCTTTTGGTGTTGAGCTCAGCTAGACTGGCTTCTCATGACGGTGTTGGCATGACAATTTTTACTTATTGGTAACTATTTGTCATTTTTGCCATGACTCTGCAAGCATTTTTGGCCGGAAATGCCTCCGATATCTCACAAGTTAACAGATGGACCCATGCTCCATTTAAAGCACACCCTTCATGTTTGTTCGATAAAGGATTGGCTTGGAGCATTAATGCATCTGCAGAAAGACTGATTAGACATGGTGTGGTTAAAGGGTGGGCCAGCGTGGTATTTCCTGTGGGAGGATATGTATTGAGCGTTGTACGAGAATGATAAGGTTCATACATAACACTTCCTCTGCTGTGAAGGCCTTCGGATTGACTTGTTTACCACAATTTTAACTCATCATTGTCAGAGCAGCTTTTGCGTAGACCCCGTTCTGTGTGGATGTAATACTTTGAAAGCTAATTTTATGAAAGACAAAATTATTAAAAACCCAGAATGCGACTTGACGTTGACTAAACTGACATCGGCTGTCGGCAATGTTGTTGTGTATTTGTGTTTTTTGTTCGTTTATTCGGCTCAAAATTACGTTTTACATACATTTAAGGCATGTCTTGAGGTTCTCTACTCAAAGTTCTGTGTGTTTGTGTGGGTTTTTTTTATTTTATTTCCAGCGCGCTCTCCATTCTTCCCTGTCTGCAGAGCGTCCCAGCAGCATCCTCCCACTGTCTCCACCCCTAGCGTTTGTTGCCCACTGTTCTCCAGCCTGGGTCCCCAGAGAAAGCTTTTTGTTTTTCATTTACATAACACTGTCCTCTTTGTGAAGTGGACCTGTATAGATGCCCCTGATAATCTCAAATGGGCCACAGTCATCCCAATTAGGCCTCCATGGACATGTGCGATCCCAGAATTGAGTTTGGGGAGGGGGGGGGCTGTCCTATAACTAACTTCCTTCTTAAGTTAACACAGATGTACAGTATTTCTAAGTTCCTTATCAGTGGGAATAGACTAATGCAGTTTTGTTTTAAGCATCAGTTTCCCAAGAAAAACAGTGGTTTTTACATGAGATTAAAGCAAAAGTCTTTGTCGGTGCGCGCATGTTGACTTGTCAGATTAAATTCTACCCAACTGAAGGAAACGCCGGCTCACTGTGACAAGCCAGCATGCCTGAAGTTGATTTAAAAGAAAAAAAAAAGTCTACATAAAAGTTTGAAGCACGCGTAGCTGTTGAGCTTTTGTAGACTTGGGTTTTCAATGTGCATTTTGGAGGTAAGGAGGAAAAAATACAATTTTTGATTGTTAATGGTACATGGCAGGATAACCTGCTTTTCAAGCATCGCAACAGAACGTCTGCTCTTTAGTTCCCCCTTCAGCTGTCAGTTGTACCGCTGCCGTCGTCCATGACAACCCTATGCGTTCATTTGTCGCCTTTCTTTAGGGGTTGATAAACACCTGCAGGAGCCACCGTATATCTCAAGAGAGCCCGTAGGAGGATGTTACAAGACCGAAGTCAACTGTGCATTGTGCGTGTTTAATATGTCATGGAGCGGGCTAGCTTTCTAAAACATTCAAACATTTTGGTTTATTTTGCACTGTAACATCGGCTGAAGATCTGAATGTGGCATGTGTGTGAATGATGGCGAACACATTTAGCGAAGCTTCATCTATGAGACGGACATGGTGACGATAAGGCTATGACTTTTCAGCCACTGACGAGTAACGTAAAATAAATTAATTAGTCGCGATTGCAATGCATGTGTTTCCCCATTAATCATTATAAAGAGCAACAAAGTAAATTTCTGGAGAATCTAAGCATGCTTAATTAGTGTTATTGCAGGAATCAGCCAGATTTTCAGATTTCTATCTGGATTTCTATCTCCAGGTTTACTGCCTACGCAGGGGAGATGGAGACGTTATCATATTCCTTTCATTGGATAGCAACAATGAACAGTGGAGCTCTTCTATTTTTCTTTGCTGTATTGACTCTTCCTGGGAAAGCTCCTTGCCACGAGATGGGTAGAGCTGGGAATTTGTCATTTGAGAAGAATTAAGTTAATTTAGTTTTTTTTTTTTTTCTTTTGTATGTTTTCCTGAGGCTGTTTACTGGAAAGTTTGGAGTAACTGAGGGATGAGATCTGTTTGGCTGGTTAGACCTTGTGTGTGTCCTCGGCACAGATTCACCTGTACACCTGCTTAAACGCCATTGACTATGTAAGTGTAAGAAAACTGACACAAGGCATTGCAACCAGAATTTGAGGCCCTCTGGGCTCCGGTGGAATATTTTTGTTTCAGAAAAGGGGTCAGTCAGCCAAGAGGGCTTAAAGATTCATTACAAAAGAAAATGCACAGGGGTATTTTCTCATTATTGGAAGGATTAATGGGCTTTTAGCTGAATTCATCTGTGAACAATTAAGGCAACCGTGAAAGCACACGTGCCCATCTGCTAACGTTTAGCTTTTTAGACAGGAGATAGAATATTTCAATGTATTACCATTGTGGTGTAAATTGTTTCATGTTGGATGCTGGTCAGCTGTCCAAACTGAAGCAGACTAAAAACTAATTGTGGGTTGAAAGCCAAGGTGCTTTCTTGTGCTTTCCTCAGTGGAGTCGGCCTGCTGTTCCAGATCTTTTTCTGTTCTGCTCTTAATTGTTTTAGCCGGCTCCTACCCCACGAGAGGCAGACAGTCTAATCACAGCACAGAAGTAGGGGAATACCCAGTGGTTGTGAAGAAATCGTAATGAAAGCCAAAGCCAGTGGGAGCACTGAGCTGATATCCCAAAGCGGTGGTGTGTGGCTCTGTGTACGCGTGTCAGGTACCTTGAAGATGGGTCAGGAGCCGAAATCAAAACTCTTCTTTTTTTTTTTTCTTTTTTTTTTTCTTGCTTGAGTTGGGATCATTAATAGGCATTAGGATCTGTGTTCTGCTAAGGTTAGGCTTTGATTAAAGCAGACGCCTGCTAGTCCATGGATTTGAATACAAAGGACAATACAAACATTTTCTAATATCAGGTGATGTGTCTAGAAAATAGAGCTTTTCACCCAGTGTTCTGGATCCAAAATCGTTGTTTTTTTTTTTACACATTTTGCTGTGTGAAAACTAACGCTGAATACAATGTTTTTTCTGTTTGTTTTTTATTCATAGGATGAAACCGGTGCCTATCTCATAGACAGAGACCCCACATACTTCGGGCCAGTGCTTAACTACTTGAGGCATGGCAAATTGGTGCTCAACAGGGATTTGGCTGAAGAAGGTAAGATGTCACCCCTTTTTTTTTCTTTTAAATTCACATTGTAAAGAAAATAAATGATTTGATGTAAATTATGGTGATTTCCAGACCTCAATGATGACAAGAAAATAAAGGAAATCCAAAAGGAAGTTTGCCATAATTCTGTGTTGATGGGCTGTTTCTAGGTGTGCTAGAAGAAGCCGAATTCTACAACATCACATCGTTGATAAAACTCATCAAGGACAAGATCAGGGAACGCGACTGCAAAACATCACAGGTAGAGGACTCCCCAAGTTTAGATGTGTCCCCGTGTCTTAACCCGTGACGGCGTGACGCGGCACGAGAGCGCAAACGGAAAGTTTGCTTGCTGCGTTGCCGTATCCTGTTTGCTGATGAGTTCACGGCTTTATTTCAGGTTCCAGTGAAGCATGTGTATCGGGTGCTGCAGTGCCAGGAGGAGGAGCTGACGCAGATGGTGTCCACGATGTCTGACGGCTGGAAGTTTGAGCAGGTAAATCTCTCCCCGCCGGGCCACAGCAGCCGCCCTCCTGTCATGTGCTTCACCCACCCTGCTATGCTCACAGTGACCCAGAAAAGTCTAATCCTCAGTAATGGATTAACAAGCCAAACAGCAAGTCGCATCTCTCTCAATGTCCGCATACATGATCCGAGCATGCCTTCTGTGCTCTGATTGGTCGTTGCAGCTTGTCAGTATAGGTTACGGGCGGGCCCACCAGTCAGAGTTTCTGCTGATTGTGTCAAGGGAGGTGAAGGGAGAGGAGTCTGCTTTGCCAAACAACAGCGGAGAGGTGTGTCCCACAGATTTCTGTCCACGGGCTGGTCACTGCATGGTCCCCATGTTGTCCACACACCCCCCCGTTGGCCCTTGTTTGTCCCAAGTAGACACACTGCTGTTGGTTGTTGTTGTTTTGTTGTTTTTAGCTGAATTGTTTCAGTCCTCATGTCTACTGCTTGCTCACTAGTGAAGCAAAGAGAACCCAACACCTTTTTTTTTTCTTTTTTTTTGTCTGTGATTTTTATTTTTTGATTATTTTTGTTTGATTAATTGTGCATTTGCGCTTTAAAGGGGGCAGCAGTTGCAAAGTCCTCACCTGGGGTTGTAATACAGCCCAGTCTATTTTAAAGCTGATGTGTTAACTTTCTGATGTGTAGTTTGACATATTTAGGCCTTTAAAGCCATTCATTTGTTTAACTAAAAACATACTGAGTAGTCTTTAGGAATATTTTCCAGTGAAACGCCACATGTCTGGGTGTTGGAGTGTATATGTGAATGAATGTAACATGGAATCACTGCTGCTCCCATCCAAGTTCAAATCCCACTAATCTCCTTATGCAAGTCAGCTGGGGAAACTGAGAATCACTCCTGATGCAGAGCTGAAAGCTCAAGCCTCTCCAGGGGAGAGTCCTCTGGAGAGAGCAGCTTTAATAACCTGTTTCTGTTTAATCATTCTGATGGACAGCGACTTGTTAAACTATATTTTCTAATAAGTTTTTCGACTTGCAACAAGTTGCATAGCTTGCATTGTGACAGGTTTTAACTCCTCAAGCTTATTTGGTCCTTCTTACTGGGTTTTCTGTCCAATGTTGGAGCCGGCTTAACAGCACTTCTCTAGCAGCAGTGCCTAATGAGGCAATGCGTGTCTGAACATGTACACCTGAGCACAGACAGTACACAAAGTTGGCTTGGCATAACACACACACACACACACTTGATATTAAACTGGCAAAGGAAATATTTTAGGGAAAGATGGAGGCCTCAGTGTATTATTTAGTCTCTTTTTACCATTTAGTGAAGTGCTAAAGTACATCAGAGACTACCATCATGTGTTTTGGGATTAATATGAAGATAAATTGGAAGGATTGTTCCCATAATTCCTTATGCTGTTAGACATTCTGGCTACTCTAACGCCAAGAAGCAAAGCCTAACCTGCACGTTTTAATGGCTTTCAGTAATGCTGCTGAATGCATGCCATGCTAATAGCTCTGTAGATGTAGTCGGCATTATGCTAATACTATGTGATATTTTGAGTAGCTTAAAAAATTGCAAAGGGTTAGCTTAAAGTGAGTTTTTAGCATGGGATGCCTTTACATTTCCTGTTGAGTTACTATAGTTTTAATACCATCAGTTGCTCCTTTCATGTGGAATCAGGTCAGATTGAGTGAAAATCACAATTTTTCATAAAGGTCCTGCATGTTTGCCTTGGTCCCCTCTCTGCATTTTAATATCATTTCCTTGATTGTCTGCTCCTTCTCGTTTTCTGTTAAGTGTCCTCCACGCTTTTCCCCTCTGATTTTCATCCCCATATTTTGTGAAGCAGTGCTCATTTTATTCCTGGGTGACTGATGATCTCTGACTGCCTTTTTGCTTTACATATGGATTATTTTCAGGTCCCCAAAGCATGTAACAATAAACTATCATTTAAATGGCTTTAACCCCACACTTTTTAGTGCATCTGTAACTACTTCCAACTGTTCTGAGCCTCTGAAAAAAGGTTCTAGGTGTGTCTTCATTCCCGCTTAAGTCAGCTGCCCTCAATGGCCTTGCTGTATCATAATTACACAACCGTGCCGTTTCAGGATAAGTCCGTGGATTTGCATCACCCGGGCCTCATATTAGTATCCATGGTTATCTATAAAGGCAATAAATGTCAGGCACCTAGTCCCTAGAGCAAATGCTAGGATGACAGAGCTCATATTTGGGTGGCTCTGATTGGAACTTGCTCAAAAGTTGTGTTACAGATCTCTTCCTGCACTAACCTTGTGCTTCTGATTTGGTTCTTAATTTTTAAACGTAAGGCTCCAATAGTTTAGTCCATAGTTGCCTATATTTATCAGTCTATGGCTAACTTTTCCTCTGCTCTGTTCCCCTTTCTTTCCCTAGCTGGTCAGCATTGGCTCCTCTTACAACTATGGAAATGAAGACCAAGCTGAGTTCCTGTGTGTGGTCTCCAAGGAGCTGCACAATCAATCCTACGGGACCAACAGTGAGCCCAGTGAGAAGGCAAAGGTAAGTGTGTGGAAAGGCTTGCTGAAAATCCATCAGTAAAAAAATCCAGGTGAAAGCTGGTCTGTGGTGAAATTCTAAAAGTCTCTTTCACCTCAAATTTATTAATGAGAGAGTGCCACACGGTGAAGGTCCAGGCTTTCTTTTAAAAAAGGAAAAAAAACACCGTCTGAATAAACCAATTCCTGTAATCGGCAAAAGAAAATGGATCTGTCGAAGAACATTTCTGACACTGTACAGCTGCTGTGCCATCACGTGTCGGGGCAGACGTTATTTATTTGAGTCTCTGTTAGGCATTGTGTTGAATTTGACCCAGAGTCCAAACTGCGTAATCCTCACAAGGAGCTTTAAGGCAGCACAGGTGATTTCATCAGTGGTCAGTCTGAAGAATTCACACCGCAGACAGCTGCTCATGAATCCATTGTTTGTTTGTTTTTATTTTTATTTTTTCTTATTTATTGAAGTGATGAAAAGCAACCGATTACACCTTCTTTTTTTGTTCTTTTTTTGTCCAAGGACACTGAATCCTAACTTGGTTCTTGATTAGGACAGATTTGATCCTGCTTATATTATCAATGTTTTGAAATCTAAAATTCTTAACTGTAGACGCTGTAACAAAACATTTTTAATTGTTCATACATGCCCCTGTGTACAAAATGAATAAAACCTGAATCTGATAGAGGATGTGTCCTTAGATAACGGTTTTTGTGGTTTGCACCCTTTGAGTTTTTGCATTGCTGTCATTCTTCTTCCCCTCCATGCAGCCTCTTAACTTTGTTTCTCATCTCATTTTCCTGTCCATCATCTGACATCTTCATTCATTTCCACTGTTTTACAACACGCCTTTTTTGTCTTATGTGCTCTCTGCATGCTGCATGTTGCTCAGAGCGAGGACGAAGAGACGGATTATGAAATGAATGAGTCTGATTAGGTTGAGCTGGTGAGCGCTCAACTGCTCGTAGCTTCTCCACAAGACCCTCTCAGTTAGTCCCCCCTCCACCTCCCCTCATGCAGTCAGCCTCCATGAAAACCATTCCCATTTGTTTTCAAAGAACGCAGGAGTCGACATGAGACACTTAGACCAATACAAAGTCTCAGAATCCAGGCTGAAAATCAGCTTTGGACAATAGTCTGGAAGCCAAAGTTCCAACAGAGGCCAGATGACTCATGCTGAGACTGGACACTTCGCTGCAGGTGAAGCTCTCTTTGAAAGCAGATGGGAAGTGCTCCATTACTTTCAGAACCTCGTAATTATTGACATGCTGGCAGACTTGGTTAATGGAAGGCATGCTGAATCATAAGCGGCTGCATTGTGATTCATTCTCTGTGAGACGCTTACAGGGAAAGGCGCTGTAGGAGGCAACCTCTGCTTTTCCTTATCAAAGCTAGTGATAGGCTGTAGGGTTTCATGGCCAACTGATATTTCTTAAGGTGGAGGCGACTCCTAAGTTCTGCTTTTGGTGATATCATGTAAACTGGGCTGTGTTCGGAGTCATATCAGCAGCATATCTTTGCATCTCCAAGGCTGAACCCTGCATGACAAGGTTTCACCATTTCAAACAATAGAACTTTTAACAGAACTCCAGACAAAACAGCATTTGACCGCTCTGGTTCGTTCAGGCCTCCCGGACACCTGCTCAGTTTGTCTGAAATCACACAACCGCTTTAATGTCTGAGTGCTGAGAGCAGAGAGAGGGAAGCAGCACTCACCGCGGCTGCACAGCAGACTCCTGTAAGATGGTATAAAATGCCTGTCAGCCATGTCGTAATGCTTTTCTCTTTTCTTTTTTTTTCTTCCCCGGGCTTTGCAGATTCTTCAGGAGCGTGGTTCCCGGATGTGAGAAGGACTCAGTATTATGAGCTCCAGGTGTTATGATGCAAACATATCATCTTCGTGGAAGAATGCTCAGCACAATGGAGATTTAAAGGAGAGGAGGGTGCATTTTTCTTTAGTTTTTCCCTCTTTTTGTTTTTTTAATTCTTAATGTAAATAAGCCTGTTTACTGACAATTTGTGCCTGTACATTTAAACTGGACCTTTTCAATAAGGGGCAAGAAGTGTTGTTTTTCTCTTTCTTTATCTCTCTGCTGGCTATTTGAAAGGTAGTAATTGTAATCTACTAATCTTTTATGCTATAAAATGTGGCCAACATCATGTAAGGCCAATGATTCACTCAGGGTCATCTAATGAGTTAATTCGTATATTTCAACTCAAGGGATCAGTATGGTCTTCATAACTTAAAGTATCAAACCCAAATTCATTCATTTGAGATGTTAAGAAGGGAATTGTACATTTTCATGTTCAAGAGTCAGGCTAAGAGATTTGAAATCCACCCAACAACCCAGTAATAAAATGTTTATCCAACAGTTTATGGCAGATTTGTGACCACAAAGATCCCATCTTCATAACAAGTTGTTAGTGAGGAATCATTCTTATTTTAACTTCTTTTTTTAATGATATTTGAAAAGAACCATCCATCTTGGAGGAAAAATAAGTTACTGACTGTGTAGTTAAAGGGGCATTAGATATTGAAACTGTTTTATAAATCATTGGAAAACACCCTGCTATTAACAAAAACAACTTATTCTAACAAGAAATATTCTTATTGTAGCCTACCGTACCAACCAATCTTAGATTCTTTAAAACTCGGTTACATATAGATGCTACACTCGGTGGGAAAATTAAACCGTAGTTGTGCCTACTTGAGATGGTTTTCGTATGTGATAGTACAGAAAAACAAAAAGGAGAACTTTGATGGATTTGTGTTGGAGAGCTCCTCGTGGATCTTTGGATAACTGCCAAAAAAATCAACCAATGTCATTTCCGAGTCTGTTAAACAGCTTCGTACTTTAGTTTGCATCCCTTTTCCTCCTTTCTGTAGTGACATCTGAGTTAAATACATTTATTTTTGATCTTTGAGGGAACGTACTTAAAAAACAAAACAAATTTAAACGGGAAGTTAAGTAGTGTTTGTGGACTGGAACTGTTGGATGTTGGTGGTGAAGGACTTTGTTCATATCATGAGGATTTTGTTTTCATGTAAATAATCCAAATTCAACATTGATATTTAACTCTTAAGACAAACTGCACGTTTTGTACACTGTATAGAGAACACAACTTCAATTGGAAGTTGTTTATACTGGATCTTTAAAAATGAGCAAATCTTGACAATGTTGACTTCTGTTTTGCATTGTTTGTACAGGACTTGAGAGATTTTGACTTTGGGTTGCAACAGCAGATGCAGAATTTGGTGTCTTTCTCCTAGAACATGCCTGGAACATGTTTTGATAACCAGTAACAAAGCTATACTTTGCTGGCTATGAAGTTGACTGTTACATTTTGTAAACTTTTGTTTAGTTTTTTTGCTTTTTCCTCAGAAAGATGGAGTCCTCTTTGCATTTTGAATTGTTGAGTTCATATACAGCATAAGAAGCACTACAGTGGACAACACTGTGCACACTCCTTACAGGCTGAAATGTTGTAAATACTGCATTTTGAAATTTTTTTTTTAATAGTTGTTTTCAGGTTTGATGTGTGATTTTTGATAGGTTGGATATTTCATTCACAATTAATCATTTAGTGTTGCCTTTTTCCCCAGTGACCAAAATCCAATGTCTTATGTGTATTGTACACATTGATCTTCGTGTCAGGGACAAGTAAACGTTTCTTAATGCTGGCACACTTTGTACATAAACTTAACTACACACAAAGCTCCATTTACTCACACGCACACATACACACTTAAAACATTTTTGTTGTTGTTGAGGGAACAGGTATGGATGCATGTTTTTTTTATTTTTAAATAATTGTAAACAAACACACGAACACACACAAGGGCTTTTAAAGTGCAAAATTCAAGATCTGCAAAGAAGTTCAATCAAAGTAGACTGGATTTCCTGCCAGAGCTAGGCTATGTTTACATTTGCTATAGTATTCTGAAGCCTTCCAATTATGCACTGTCTTGCACTCCCTCACACATGTTAACCTTAGTCTGACTTGTGTGACTGCACCAATGGCAACTAGCACTCTCTAGATAATCACTGACATGCTGACTTGTGTTGAGATACCCCATCCATCTCTAACTGCCAATGCTTGAGCGTTGCAGACAATCTTGTTTTTTCACCCCTCGTCTGATAGCGGATATACTCATATTTACACTTTACTGACTTGGAGCTAAGGTTTATTTGTCTTCTTTTGAGAAATATCTTGTGTTTGTGTTAGGTTTGCTTGGTTCAGTGCTAACCTTCTGATAGTTCCTGCTGGGGTATTAAACCGTTTTAGCAGCTCCATTACATTTAATGCTCTTCTCAAACAGGTCGACTGGTCAAGTGTCAGACGTTATCATTCATCTGATGGACAAACTTGCTGACTGTAGCCTAATATTTTATAAGTGCCCAGTCTGTTTTGCGTTAGTCACTAACCACAGATCACTGTAATGCATGATTTGATTAACACGACTTGTAATCAGAGGGAATGAATGTGTCATTTTTCCTCATACAAACAGTTACAGTAATGAATATGGTTTCCATATCACTACATAGATCACTTCTATATGATCTTATGCAATGTTTAAAATGTACAAATTAAGTACAAGTTTTAAGGGATAGATCTATACGATCTTGCATAAGTAAACCCAATAAAAACGTTGTCATTCATCATTTGTCTTTGCATTTTTTCCGACATATTTTATTGTAAGACTTTAAGTTGGTAGCTTACCTCTTATAAGCGATTACTGTGGATGTTGGGGTCCCTTATTAAAAAAAACTCAGCCGTGACTACGTTCAAGATTTTAAATTAAGAGCGACCTCTTGTGTCATTTCGAAGAACGTTCTTAAAGCGCTTTTAGTCGTCCTGAAAGTGCCTGTTTTAATATCGGTGAGATTTTTATTTATTCAATTAGTTTTAATTAATATGTGTGTGTTCTTATTGCAAGCACCAACTCGCGTTTACAAATACTGCCCCTCCCTATTAATATGTTTGGTAACGGTACACAAAACGCCAAATGAAGTAGCGGTACACAGCGGTCGTTTTGGGTCTGCCGTCTAAACAAAGATGAAATACAGGATGAGATGGTGATCCCCCTCTGTGCGTCCTTCCGGAGCCTTAAATAACCCAACCAGCACCTGCGTTATATGGCTGTCAAGGTTCAAATCAACATCGTGACAATTTCTAAACTCGTGTAGGTTTTAAGCATGAAGCTTGCGTTCGTTTTCCAGGTGAAGAATTTGTCACCAACATCAATTACAAATCTCAAAAGCTCCAAACACTCAAAATAATGTTCCGAAAGACTAAAACAATTCTTCCTGATATTTGAACATGCCTACTGTGAAGGCAAACCCCTTGTGGATAAACGGGGTGCGCGGTCGTCCTGGGATGGGATACGGGGGTGAAGGTGGGGGTGAGGGTGGAGTACAAAGCCGGAAGTACAGGACGGATGACTGTTTCGCTTCGCTGTTTCAGGCTCGAGTAGGAGCGGGTGGTTTTTCAGGAGGGAAACTTTACAAGGTTTAACAGGACTCGAACACGATTAATTCATTTCGCTTAATTACCAGACCAAGTGCGGCCGTACTGAGAGGTAGGAGCCCAGCCTCACCGCCGAGACCGTAGTCCTGCCGTCGACCATGATGTTTTAACCGCTTCACTTTGCGCCATTTTCGCTAGTTCGTCAACGCATAAATGTGCGCCTCTCCGCTTTGGCGTTCTTTGTCCTTCTGTTTTAATGTACTGTGACATGTCTTAATCGTGGTCATTATTTACACATTCTTGCACGCCGTGCATAAGTTCGAAGAACAATTTAGCATCGGACGGGCCACAGTGATTACTGTTGCCTCGTCCTAAATTGTGCCCAAATCGAGTGCAGTTGCGCATTTTTGTGCTGCATCAGGCCGTGTCGGACGCTAACAGCGTCAGCGTCTGTTGAGATGTAGCACAATTCTGGCGCACATGAGTTAGCTTGTGGAGCTAACGGGCTAGCTTGCTAATGAAATAGCATTTGTAGTCGGTTTGAGAGCGTTCGCGTGGACGTCAACTTTTCACCTGCGCTCGGTGAGCACAAAACGAACGAAGTGCGAATCAAGGCGCATCTTATTTCCGTGCTAGTTTGAGTACTGAAGTGCGTAAACATGAAAACGGGTTTGTTTGATGCCGGCCAAGCTTGCTAGCTCGTTTAGCTGTCTAGGTAAAGCGAATAAAACGCTGGTTTTGAACGTGATAGCTCTAAACTTGCAAAACACAGTAGGCGTCGTGTGTCACTTGGCCGTTTTGGGGTGAGGTTTGTGGTGTCTGCGGTCCTCCGGAGTCTTCAACAACAGTTTGTGGCTTCCTCTCGTTGCGGTAACCTGTAAAGCATAGTTGCGATAATAATTGGATTTTTTTTTTTTAAATGCCTTTATTTTGCACATAAGTTAATGAGTGGGAAATCTCTCCTTTTCTTAAACGGAAGTCAAATTACAAGTCAAACAATTGCATCATAGGTCTGTGATAATCAACTTTAATGTCATCCAGGTGATCCTGGTCAGTTTCCCACAAGTACTCGGCCATCCTTTTTAGATAACTCACAGTACAGCAAACTGTGTGTAAACAGCAGCTCCAGATCAGTTTTTTTACCTTTTAAAATGGCATTATTGTATTATTTTTATATTCCATCACAGAAGGTTTTCTCTTTTCCCGTGTCTAAAAAGCTCTGTCAACTCAACAGTTTTAGAAGAGAAGCCAAAGCAGCCAAGGATGCATCTGTTTGTGGTCATCCCAGTTGTTGCGTAATTGGACTGGTTTGGACTGCCTCCCACAGGCACGTCTCCTAGCCCCGGGCGGCTGGTCACTCTGACCGGGTCAGCGGGCCAAACCTGTGGGATGTCTGTTCCCATGCTATGTTTCCTAGAAAGTTTATTAACATGTGTGTGTGTGTGTGTGTGTCTGTTGACTTTGTTTATCGTTACAGGAGTCCACACATCATGTCAGGCATTGCATTGAGCCGACTCGCTCAGGAGCGCAAGGCATGGCGGAAGGACCATCCTTTTGTAAGTAGCGTCTCAGGATGTTCACTAGCTGCATTTAATGGTGGTTTTTAACAACTTCCACTGTAAACAACAGTCTTTTTTTTCCACTTGTTTCTTCCTTCCCAGGGATTTGTAGCTGTACCGACAAAAAACCCA
This sequence comes from Menidia menidia, assembly GCA_907169785.1. NCBI lineage: Eukaryota > Metazoa > Chordata > Actinopteri > Atheriniformes > Atherinopsidae > Menidia > Menidia menidia. Next base: position 9,192,789 of record CAJRST010010001.1, read on the forward strand.
GACGGCACCATGTATCTCATGAATTGGGAATGTGCTATTCCCGGCAAGAAAGGGGTAAAGTGTTCCAGCATCATGTTTTTGTAGAAATGGTTTAATTTGTTGATTTCCCACACAAAAGCCTTAAGTTGTTTTAAACTAAAGTGGCAACCACCTGTTTCCTTTTTAATATTTTTCTTAGTTTTCTTTCTTCTGTGAAGGAGACATGCCTTTTTTTAGTGAGGCCTTTTAATTTATGGTATCTTCTCTCTAGACCCCGTGGGAAGGAGGGCTGTTCAAACTGCGTATGTTGTTCAAGGACGACTATCCCTCCTCACCTCCAAAGTGTGAGTCACTGTGTCCGATCTGCCTTTTCAACACGAACCCAAATGATTAAATCCTGTCAAGTGTTGTTTGGTGTGGTAGCTTCTTTAGTAGTAAATTATTTTTATAAGAAAAAAATAAATACAGGTTGTTGTTTTTTGGATTTGATTTTTTTTTTTAAGTGAAACTATTTCTTTCCCCATTTTGCACGAGCAGTCATTCTTGTCCCAACGACCATTTACATGTCTCAATATCATTCATTTAGAGGGATGGAACTAATGTAAGAGTTTGATTTTGTTTGTAAAAGCCAACTAATTGCGGTCCAGCTGGAAATTTGTCAAAGTGATTCTCATCTAAAATGGTAGTCAGTGTGGGGAAGAAGAGCAGTATTCAGCCACAGGCTGAATGTTTGGATAGGTTTGGCATTTCGGTTACAGATTGCTTAACCCTCCTTTTTCCATCTCTGAACAGGGTTAAACAGGCTTTTTATTTTTGTTTTATATTAGATTGAAAGCATTAAGACTAGTTAATACTACCGTGGCTGCAACTGAATAAGTTCATGTTAGCGTTGGAATCCTCTTTTTCTCCCCCTGTTGCCTTTTTCTGGAATATGATGGATAACCGGTAGACTTGTCATTTGTGGCTGCCGTTATGTGTATTCAAAGGATCTGTGGTTTTACAGGTTATAATTGACAGCACGGTGTCTTTACACCCTATGATGTAAACCAGTCTGTTGGGAATTACTGCTGGTAGTTTTCTGTTGACACTGATGAACTTTATTATAGATCTAAAAGTTTTTTTTCCCCCTTTTGTTTAGGTAAATTTGAGCCTCCGCTCTTCCATCCAAATGTGTATCCATCAGGCACAGTATGCCTATCTATTCTAGAGGAAGACAAGGACTGGAGACCGGCCATCACAATAAAGCAGGTTTGGATTGCCAGCCAAAAAGCATGTTCCTGGATAAATAAATCTGTGTGCTTTCCACACTTTTTCTGCAGTATATCTGTAGAGGTGCAGATGCATTTTTATTTTTCCTATTGTGTCTGAAGTGTGTGTATTGCTTTTATCTAAAGGGGTCACTATTGATCCAGAAACCTGAAAAGTCATGTCACCTGGCTACAGTAATATCAATATTTGTTAATGTGTTTTTCTTTTCTTCCTATCTGTAGATCTTATTAGGTATCCAGGAACTTCTAAATGAGCCAAATATCCAGGATCCAGCCCAAGCAGAGGCGTACACAATCTACTGGTGGGTAACGTTTAACGCCTTCCTCACCCTGTTGGACAAATGTGACCAGTTAATGTTCAGTGGAACAGGCTTCTTTCAAATCTTTAAACAGAAATTTTGAAGAAACAGAAGCCACAAAGTTACGTATCTTTCTGTCAGACAGATTTTTACTAAGAATGCCCCAAAGTTGTGTTTATTTATTTTTAATCTTAAAATTTCTTCTGCTTTGGTATTAATCAAATAGACTTCTTTGCCCTGACTGATCCCCACAGTGAAACAGTGAAAACCAAACGGTAGTACGTAGAGATTGCTTGACTGTATTGGGATGATAGCAGTTTTCTGTGGGCCCCTAAAATTGCCAAAGACTCTTTTTTTCCTGACTTTGTCTCAGACAACACTCCCAAAAACTAACTTTTTTTATCTTTCTTTTTTGTTGTCTTTTATCTCTTTCAGCCAAAACAGAGTAGAATATGAAAAAAGAGTTCGAGCACAAGCCAAAAAATTCTCCCCCTTGTAATGGGCGAAGACTCGGCAGAAGGAATGGGTTTAACAAGAAGCACCTCCCCGCTCGGTCTCTCAATGAATGTGCTCCTCTTACATCGGGACTTGCTTAAAGACTTCTATTTAAACTCCACACATTCTATGCCATCCGTTCTCCTCATCTATCCATTTTTTGTTAATTGCCGGTTGGCACATAATGCCAGGAGAGGAAGGGTGCTTCAGCACCCTGCTCATTTCTTTTTAAACATAGTTGTCTTATGTGGTTCAAGGGACACAGCTTCAGTTTCATCAACTCCATGCAAGCGGGCTGTCATCCATGTTCATGGAAGGAAATATCCTTGTTTTTATTTTTGTTTCACAGGGTCTCTTCCTTTTTTTTTTTTTTTTTTTTTTTGCTTCCCTCTTTATTTTCCATAAATTTAATGTAAAATTAGCTTATTTCATTGTCAGTATTTGAACTGCTGTATAATGAATGGCACTTTTATACTGTTGTATTTCACTAGTGTCTCCTAGATGGTTCTGTCTCCTTTCTTTTTCTTTTTTTCCCCCCCAGGTTTTCTATTCAGCATGCTGTAATATAAGATAGAATCTGCTGCCTTGGCTGTCTTTTTGTTATTCAAAGTGTTTGCTATGGAATAAATAAAAATGGCCACAGTGACTGAGGCAGGTAGGCTTACTTCTGTATCAGACTTTAAAGTTATATGGTGCTTTGTTCATGTATGTGTCAGCTTAATAAAACTTTCTACAAAATGTTTCACTTTTATTGAATGCATACGACATACATTTCATCTTTGATTCAGATATACACTCAAAAAAATGTGTACATTCAGAGAAATATCTCCAGCAAATTCTAACATTTCACTCATTTGATTTTTATTAAGCAGTTTTTTACATTACATGCATGTTCAGCATAAGCATCACTGACTACTAGAGTGTGTACAATTTTCTATGAATACTTGCATGTGTGTGAAAAATGGGCTTTAAAAAAAAAAAAAAAGGTTTAATGTGTCTTTTCCTCTCACTTTTGAATCCAGTCTTAGGTTCACGCCTCCGCTTCTCCGTCGATAATCCCTATCTGACAGCGCTCGCTTTCCAGGCTCTGGAGGTGTGCGGCGCCAGAGCCGGCCTGCTGAAAGCAGCTCAGGGTGCAGTACTCGTTGCAGTACCAGCGCGGCTCCTCCAGGGACGAGCTGCTGCCGCCGAGCCAACAGCCTGAGTCTGGGGCCAGGCTGCCTGTCGGGGAGCACAAAGGGAAAGTTTCCACGGAGCTGCCCGGAGCCGCGGGCAGCCCCACGCTGCCGTCCGTGTGCCGGGGGTCCTGGACGTGGGCGCCACACAGGGGGCCCGGTACGTTTCTATACGCCCGGCCTTCCATCGGCAGCTGCAGAGAGACGGGTGAGCGCGCGTCCTCCGGGACGTCTACACACTCCATCAGGGTGTTGATTCTGAGCGTTTCCTCTACTTTCAATATGCCTGCTGCGCTTTCTTGCGTAACGACCCAGCTCTGTAAGCGCACAGCAGCGGTCAGAGGCAATCTGACCCACTCACTGGTGTTTTACACAAAAAGCCCCGAACCTACCTTAAAATCTCCTTGGCAGTCTGTGTAAAGCGTGTGGAAGTAGGGAGCTGGAGTAGGGATGAAGGTGATCTGCCTCCACCTGTGTACGGTCAGAACAACTAAATTAGACTTCTTTTTTTACCGGCATCATGGGTCTATTTTAAATGATGATTTAGAGCACGATGAGCTAAAAGAGGGCCTTACTTTTTTACAGAAACGTAGCAGAAAAGTGAGACGAGGATGGCCACCACACACAGGACGGCAAACACCACACACACTTCAAAAGCGAGCAAGTTTGTTGGGGCACCTGTGCAAGGATGGACAGAGCTGGACACGTTTAGAAGCTGGACCGTGGCTCTGAAAGGGGCATTTCAAAGTGTGGGTTACACGCATTAGGTACAAATGATGAGATGAACCACAAAATCTAGATTTGAGAATCACCCTTCACAGCTGCCTCTGTCCTCCAGGAGGCCTCGGGGGACCAGTCGCTCCACTGCCCCATGTAGTGAGCCATGTTTGGACTGGACCGCACTCGCGCTGCGTACTCAGTGTCCGGTTCAAACCTCTCATCGCCCACTGAGTACTTTTTACTGTCCGTTTTAATGTCGTACACCACTACCTGTAGGAAAACAGAACATCTGGGTTCAGCCTCACCAGTAAGCCGAAAGTAAAGAGTCTTATAGAAATTTAAACTTTTAAAAGAGACTTTAAAAAGCTTTTTCTTTCTTTCACTGTCAGAAGTATCAGCACTGACCTCTATGGTGCACACAGTAGAGACTAAATGTTTTTGTCTTCTTTGCTAAATTGAAATTGGTATGAAATCAAATTCTGGGGCCTGGTGAGCGATACAGTATAGCCGACACCAAAAAATCCTCTCCAGGCCCAGGTGGCCTGCGGCCTCTTTCCTGAAAACACTGTAAAAATCTATTTAAAAATACAAGTGATGTTTAATTTTGTGTTGTCGGTCATTTAATCGAAAGCATCTTTCCCAGCTCAGGCTTACAGGGTCATATTCAGCAGGTCGTATACATCAGAAGAACGTTGTGGTTATAGCTGAAATGTGAACTTTTCCTGCTATTTCAAGCTAAGCTATATATTTGATAAACCTGTAGAGGAAATAAAGTCGCTCCAGAGACTTTTATGCCCGTTTAATGGATCTGACCTTATGTTTGTCTGCTGTTTTGTAGAATTGCAGCTGATACTGCAGGTTTTCCATCAGTTTGTTGAAGTTGCTGTATTCCTCATAGGTGCTTCTCCAAAAGAACAGATGTTGACTGGAGCTGTGGTTAACAGTGAGGCCGCATGGTGTGTTGGGTTTGACTGATATAAAGAACAATTTAGGATTAAAGAAAGGTGCGCACCAGGGGGGGGTTTGTACCCAGCTGTGAAAATCGACTAAATACATTTCTTACTGTGTTTCTCAGGGGTGTACTCCTCCACCAGCAGCTCGCAGGTTTCAGGCCCCTCGTCTATTCTGTGACAAAGGGAGATTTCGTAGCTGTCCAAATCCGTGAATGTGTCTTGGTCATCATTTGGCTCTGCAGTGGTGGAACAGAAATAGCCCTCTGTGGTGTTTTTCAGCTCGCACACAAATGTCTTTCTGTGAGGAGAAGAGAAGCAGTAATGAGAGAGGCAAATATAGTCTTCAAATGAAAAGTGACACGTACCAAGTGACAAAAAAAAAAAACACCTCACTTTTCAAATACTTCTGTGAACACGAGCAAGAAGGCGCCGTCTCCAAACGGAGCGTTCTCAGACGGTGTCATGTTCAGAGAGCAGTCCACGGTGAACAGGTAATTGTTCACACAGTGAATACAGACATCCTTTCCTAAATAAAAAAAAAACATATGAGATGTTCAGTTTATCTTCGAGTGTCACCACTCAAATGGAAGCTTGAATTTACTTTTGATTATGCTACTTGTGACATGAACAAAAGATTTGTCATGTAGTAGTTTATGACCAACTTTGTGGCACAATCTATGGAAAAGTATTTTATTATTTTTGCTTCATTTTTGCTTCATTTGAATGATCATCTATATAAATTACTCTGTTTTGAACAAATTATTTGAGGTTACTGTGGTTCACATAAACTTTTTGCACCCATTACTAACTTTTAAGTATGAAATATAGATGGGTATGAAATATAGATCATGGTGGCTTATCATATTATAGATAGAGCAGTGTAACAATGTGAACCTCAAGGCACTCTTCTTCCTTTTTTAGTTTTTTTTCACACTTCCTAGTGTCTGTGTCTATCCAGCACAAAGGCTTCTTTATGTGGGAGAACCGGCTCAGGTTCAAAGCAACAAACCTGTACTTTTGAATCCTTTTTCTGTCATGGAAAAGTAAAACTAACAAAGACAGAAATCTCTACTAACTTTCATTGTTCATTAATCCCCCAAATCTTTGGTTTTACCTTTAAGTCATTTTAGTATTACAATTTGAAGTTGACAGTTAGTTGTTATGTTCTAAAAAGAGACTCCTGAATGTAAAATAGAAGAGTGTTATGGTTAGATAAACCTTTGAAATGAAAGCCCAACCTGTGGTTGAGTCTCCTCGAAGCCGCGTGTTGTTGGTGGACATGAGCAGAGACACGATCAGCAGCATCTTCAGCCTCCCCGCACAAAGCTGATCCATCACTCCAGTCACGTAAGACAGCTCTACTCTGACATCGACTCGTACTAGCCGTAGAACTCGTGCACCAACACTTAAATGCAGCTTGAGGGAGAGGGCGGTGCCACTCAGTTCTCACACCAGCATCCTGGAGCGAGACGTGCTGTTTTTTGAGAAAGCTGCTGAAAATGACTGCGTGCGACAGTTTAACTAAATATAATACCAAAGTGATTTATTACATCCTGTTTTTCTCTCATTAACTTTTTTATGCATGTATTTTGATTTTTAAGCGATGGAACACTAGAGTTTCATAAACAGATAACTCTTCAATTCTGAGACGCTCAATAACAGCTAACAGCTTTTAAATGATTTTTGTTTGTTCAAGAGATTTCTTCCGTTTAACAGGAGCTTGCTGAGTGCGACTTGAAGGTGCAGGTAGTAATAATGTTCGTGGGAGCGGTTCTGATTATTAGGCTGATAAGATGACAAAAATAGATCTTCAAGCAGAGCCAGACTTGTCGTGAAACAAAAGTTATTCCACAAACCGCATTATATGATGCATTAACTGTTGCTTGCAGAGGTAACACAAAAAAGTACTTCCACCTGTCTATCATCCATATACCTTTCAAAAGCATGATTTGTTTCCAGTAATAAGTCTAATTTAGAAATGTCCCCATTGCTGTTACAGTTAGTAATAACTGCATGCATATTTGCAATCACAAACTGGCCCTTTGCCTTGTTGCCATGCATGGGGCTCATTGAGACCTGTATTTTTGCTCATGTCTAAGTTATGTTACTGGTACATGCTGTACATTAATACATACTGTATAACGTATACAGTGTGTATTCATTTAGTCTATAAGCACTTAATTACTTTGTTAGGTAAAGTAACAGCCAATACATGAATATGTATATTACTATGTTGGAACACGCTGTCGTGATTATTGTACAATCTACCAACATGTTGTGCAACATGACAGCGTTTAGTGCACCGACAGAAGATTAGCTGAATGATGCTTGGTTATCGTTGCAATTCTGTTCTCGATAAGAACGGAGAGTGAGGCCCACAGCTTCCTTTAAGGTTTGAGATCACATAGATTTAGAGATGTGTCAATTTACACACCCACAGCCTGTATCCTTTTGCTTCGTGCTGTTTAGTGAGAGTGAAGTCATTCTTTAAAGTTGTAAAGCTGATGTTGTACACGGTGGTAAGATGGAAGCTAAACAAAGTGACATGATTTCTGTGACCAGTAATCAACTTGCATCCACTAGCTCATTGATACGAGCACGAGCCAAAGCAGAGGCAGCTAGAACACGTCTTGCATTCGCCCAACGAGACGTGGCGCTCGGGCTCCCGGGACTTGGGTCCTGGTTCTCGGCCTGTGCCTGGGGGACGGGGCCTGGTGGGGCCTGGTGGGGCCTGGTGGGGCCTGGTGGGGCCTGGCGTGCTGTTGCTCATGGTTCTTTGGGGGCCTGTGCCCCAGGGTGGTGGGGGGGCTCTTCTGGTTGCCTTCTGGGTTGGTGCCTGGTCGTCTTTCTGGGATCTGTGCCCGGGCGGCTGCTGGGGGACCGGGTCTAGGGGCTTCTCATTCTCATCTCTTCTCATTTTTTCACATACACACACACGCCTCCTTAAGCGTCTGTACAGTTGCTGCACAATTCTGAGAAGCTCACTAATGTCCTGCTACCAGTGTTGTTGCTTTTGTTGCTTGTTTGTTCTTTTCTCTTCCCTGTGTCCTTTTGCAGGAGCTCCTATAGGTTCTCCACCCAGATTGCCCACAAGGAACAGTTTTTTTTTTTTTTTACAGAAATGGCAGCCGGTTGTATGCTTTTGTTGTCTTTATTTTTCTTCTTATTTTTCCCCCCCTTTCTCTTTCTGTCTAAAGGATCTCTTTGCTTTCCACTGCTCTTATTTCTTCCCTGTCCCTCTGTCAGGTTTGGCGTTATTGGACAGATGTAAGTTCGGTAACAAAAATGAATGAATAAAGCAGTTTTGGGTAATCAAGGGGGGCTTCTCACCAACAAAGCCTCCCTCGGCAAAGCAAATTTGTTCAGCCTAGCATGGTACTCAGATTTCAGTTCTGCTGCCATAATGCTGAACAGGACAAGAGAAAAAAATAGAAAAAGAAAATGCATTCGATTTATTTGTAGAAAAAAACGTTACATTTATTTACATGAGAAAAGCAGACGTTATAGAGATAAACTGTCATTTTGTAACTGTCTTGTTACAGTTTTCACTCTGACCTTGAAATAAGAAGAAAAGAGCCACAGTAAATAGCAACTAGAGCTTACTACGACTCAAGTCTTCATTTATAAGGAAGAGTTTAACTAGTTTTATAGCGGCAGTCGCTACACTGCACTGAGGACAACACATCCCGTTTTCAGGGTTTTTCATTTGATTAGCACACATGATAAAGTTAACGGCTTCTAAAAGGCAACAGTTGATAGTGTGCTAATGTCATTGCATTATCTTTGGTAAAGTTTGCTGCAGCTACCAATGCAAATGGCATCCTCTCACGATTCAAAGAACCAGTTTTACGACTCACATGTCAGTATTGCTATCAAAAATATCCCCTCGTCTGATCTTACTTTACCACAGAGCATAAGTAAGGCCTATTCTTGGTTCTTGAAAGCCTCAGTTAAGGTGCACAAACTTAAGTTAGAAATGAGTCTGAGATCAGCACTGATGTTCTAGTGAGATATTCTAAATTCCTCCATCTACGTTTTTTTTTTAATTTCACAAGAGTAGAGGTTATGATCTGCAACTTTATCTGAAACCTCTCAATCTGATACTACAGTTTGTTTGTTTTTTCATGTTTTTTGCAACTTTGATAAATAGTTTTCATTTTATTAATCTATATGCTGACCTGATGTGGTTTGATGGTCTAAAATATCATGCAAACAAATCAATAAAGATGGTAATGGTGAATATTGAGCTATTCTGCCAGATTAAACCTATTTTCTTCTAACCTGGAAATTGAAATTAAAACAAGAAAACGTTAAACATAAACATTTTTATTCATATAATCCAACATGTAGCTACATGTAGACTACAGAGGAACGAGTACGCTTGTTCTACACTTCAGCCATTTTTTTATGTATGCATTGTCCATAATGAAAGGATTTCCATAATCTCATAGACAAATATTTAACCTACAGTTGAACCTTTAAAATGTTAGAATGGGGTTATTTAACTATATCATGAAAAACATTTGCTGATCTTGAAGTTAACTGCAAAAAATCTCAAATGAGTTGGAACAGGACAAAAGAAAGCAGGCACATTGTTACTTAAAAGAAATAGCCGGCGGTATATACTGAAACTAATTAGGTTGATTAGTAATGGTCAATGATATGGGGGAAAGAAGCGCCTCAGAGATGGACATCATCGGTACTGAAACATCTACATAGGTTTATGAGCAGCGTCCGCCCCTTTAATCTCTTTCTCAGGGAAAAGCTTTACATAAAACTGCGGAAATGCACACAGAACTAGAAACATCAGCGTGGTGTTCTAGTATTGTCAGTGCATCTTTTGAGATATGTTGCTACCATCAAAATCAAAATTCTTTACATCATGTTGTGAAAACAATATTGGACAGATATTTCATGAAATTTACAAATCATTGCATTATTTTTATGCATGGTGGCTCTGTTTTGGGGGTTGTAAAAATCAGTTGCAAAAATAACAAGACCTAAACAACTTTTCTCTGCTAAAGGCATTCTTTTTATTATTTTTTTCCATCTTCAGTGTATTCTAAGTGTAATGAAAGTGACCCTCAAATTATGTGTTTAAAATGTTTATTCAAATTTCATTTGTAGACCAGAGTTTTAGTTAAAGTTAAGCACTTGAGGCACACCGCCATGTGTCACTCACAGGCCAGTTTGCCATCAAAGGATGACAGAGTGATGGCAAAGGCTTGCAGGGCACACATGGGGAAACTGTAATCCATAGAGAAGACGTCTTCTGCCACACGACCAAACTGCATCACGATGTAATCATCTGTGAAAGACACAAAGAGGCCAGTGAAGGTGTCAAAGGCAATGATGACGTCCTGTGTTTTTTTTTTCAGTGGAGAGAGTGAATGAGTCATTTTACCGTTGTCAGGATGGATAATCTGGAAGTTTTTCACAGAGGCCTGTGTGACGCGTCCGTGAAAGTTTAAAACGTACGACTGAGTCTGTTCATTCCAGCTCGGGGATTTGTTCACCAGTGTAACCAGCTTGTCTGTTTTACCTGTTGCATGGCGTGTCAGGAGTGTTTCACTCTCCTAGAATCAAAGGAAATATCAGTTCACCTGAAAAATGTACTCAGAAAACTCCTATGTTTAAAAAAAAAAAAAGGAATTTAAACATACTTCTTTTGGACGTATTGACACTCGTTCGTCATTCTCCAGCATACCCGGGATGATCACGGTCATCTTTCTTGGACCCTTGAAGCCCAGGACGTTTGTCTCCTAGAAGATGAGACAAATGCTTATAGGTTTCTTTGTTTCGTTTGTTTTTCATACTGTGTAAGGTAGGGTGTGTGCGTGGGGCTCACATAGCATATGGCGGCCAGTTCCTGCCGCACTGATTCACTCTCCTTGATAAATGGTTTCTTTTCTGGGTTTTCACCCCCATCATAGACCGTAAACTTTGTACCAAGGACATTGGACCTAAACAAAATCAGTCCCATTGCAGATTGGCATGCAACAAAAAGAAAAACAAGAATTTTGTTGAAACAATGACAGCCTTGCGTTACCATTTATGAACTGTGAAAACTAGATTTCAATATTCAAATGACAACATAATTTCCACTAAAAATGAGCATGTAACCCCATGATTGTTGTGAAGATGTTATTTCATGCTCATTTCAAACATTGATGCAGACTGTTCAAAATGAATATAGGCCAAAATGACTTTCGAATATAATGGCAATTGTACCTCAGTTTACCAATGTAGGAGGTTGTATCTCTGGATAGGTCTGTAGGGTCAGTGGAGATGAGATAATTGGATGTTTTGCACTTCTTCCTTTTTCTTCCAGCCATCAGAAAAACCTTAAGGCCGAAAAATGACAAACAAATTGTTGTCAGGGATAGGAACCAGATAGCTTGGATACATATATCATAGCTCAAGAAACTGGATGAATTCATTCAGAACTAATTCAACATTCAGTTAGATTTGGCTGAAATTTGCCTGAGATGCCAACCCTTTTCCCATCTTCTTTTTCCATGTGCAAGTAGTAGGTGGGATAGATTCCCTTCTCCATTCCTCTCCTGTCCCTGGTCACCCTGCACTGGATCGTCACATCTCTGGGAGCAGGACGTAAGGCAAACTTTTCAAGATCCTCCACCGACACCGGAGATGTTGACTGAAATGACAAAAGCGTCGCAAAAATTTTACCTTTGGCGACCGGTGAGGACTCAAAATATGGTGAAGCATTTTGATGTCTTACTCTTTCAATATTTTCACCGTCTGAGGACGAAGTTTCTTTGTAGTTGGAGTTGAGCGATGCAAGACTCTGAGTAGTTTTCTCGGCTTTCTTTGACTTTTTTCCTTTCTTTTCCTTATCTTGGATTTCATCATCTTTGCTCTCATCACTTATTTGACACCTGGCTGTGATCATCAACATACAGGCATTATTTTTTGCTTTGACTTCACATTATTGTTGATCATAAAAGATATTGGACCAGATCCTCACTCACATGTATCCAGTGGGTTTTTCTTCATAAGTAAAGGAGAAACATGGAGCTCCTTGTCCTCTTCATTGTCACTGTTAGCACAGTTGTTCTTTGGAGATGGCTTCTCCACCATAGATTCTGTCTCACTGTTTATGGTTTCCTGTAAATGTTTTTCTGCAAAATTGGACATTCTTAAATCGTCTTAAAAGTCTCAGCAGCATAATGTTACAGCACTGAGAGCTGCCACTTACTTTTATGCTCCTGTTTGGTAGTTTTGTTTGTCTTCTGAACATCGAGAGATTCTTTAACTTTGTCCTTCTTCTTGATTTTTTTCTCCTTTTTCTCCGTGTCTTTCTCCTTTTCTTGCCCCTTCTCCTCCAGCTGTTCAGCATCTACAAATGTTTATTGCTGGTTAATATGTGTTTTGTAGTTGAACTTGAGCATGCTTGAAAGCAAAGGAACCCACTTGATCCCAATCAATTCATCCTCAAATCTTACATTTGCCTTTCTCTTTTTTCATATCTTTCTTCTTTGTCTTTTTCCCTTCCGTTGATGCTTCATTCTCTCTGTCAAGTGTCACCTCAGGCTCACTGTCAACCACCAAGTTCATCTTTTTGGGGGTACAGGGTTTCTCTGAGGGCATCTCATCTGACAACAAGCTCGATGTCATGTCATCCTCACCCAGAGTGATCTCATCCAGGGGGTTATCATGGGCATGTTCAACTTGATCTTTAAGGGACAAACAGCAGAAAAAGCTTCAATTGGACATTTCTGAATTAAGCTACTGAAAAATCATGCGTTCCACAACAACAAAAAGCATGGAGCTTTTCTACAGCAACGAAATATCAAATCATTCTGATACCAACCACTCAGCGAGGTATTGCTCAGTGACTGGCAGATCAAAAGAGGTGTCTCTTCGGAGCTGATGGCTTTGTGTTTTCGATTCTTTTGGCGTGTATCCCGATTGGCCACAACCATTTGCGTGTCAGATCTTTTCTTTTGCTGCTTTTTCAACAAAAGAGCCCTCTGTTGGACAAATGAGAATCGTTTAACTTATGGGGAAATACATGCATCTTATATTTTTCAAAATAACACCACATCCCTTTATGCTTCTTTTTAGGTTTGAATGAGAACCAAACTCAGAGGGAATCCTGATCACCGCGTTTCGCATGGCACTGTGGAAAACTCTTGAGCCACAACTCGTGTCTCTTTTATAATTGGGACCCCTGGTCTTCTGCCACTTATTTTCAGTCCAATTTAGCACACCTCTTCTATTTTAAGTGGTTTTAGAGGACATACTGCACATTAAGCGCAATGTGCCAATAGTGTAAGCCATGCCATCATTTCAGCTGATTTTTGAGAATTTAATTTTTCAGATTCAATTTCCACTTTTGATCAAGACTACTTTAAAAGGTTCTTTGGAAGCAAATAAATTCAGAATGAAGTAGTAGTACTGTATGGGACTACTAATATGATAATAAATTTAATATAATAAAAACACTCAATCTTTCTCTAAATACATGTACATTTCCACTTGATATAGATTTCTGTTTTATTCTACTTGGATAGGATTAAAATAGGTTAAATAGACTGCATCATTATCATTCTACTGTAATATTTCTTCCATAGCTTTCCATCCAACTTGACTGACTTTAAGCATGTTAATCTTTACAGAAAATAAGCCAGGGACTCGTATCGTGTATACAACAAACTGTGACTTAAAGTTGAGTGCTTGATTCAATCAGAAGGTTGCTCTGACTGAGGCAGCTACGACACTGTGACTATCCTGAAAGCTGTATTTCTCTTCAAAGCCTGCAGTATAATCACTTGTTGGCTATTCATTGCTCCAACAACATCAATTATGGTAAATACACGTATAATTGTGCTTGAAGATAGCCATCGGAAGATAAAATGTTATTAAGTAACAATGAATTGACAGTGGTCTGTGCCCTCATCACAAGTGAACCCATAAATACAACCAAAAAACCTGGCTTGTTGGCTATGTGATAAATTCATCATGTCATACCTGATTGCCCAGCTTCTGTTGTCGTATGTCAGGGTCTTCCATGCCTCAGAGAAAACTCACAGCTAAATGCAAAGTAACCAGTAGATTAATAAGATAACAGTTTTAGAACTGAAGATAGTCCACCCTCAACGTTTACAGCGAGTTCCTTGGAAAAAAAAAGATTTAGTCTCAAAAGAAGAATCACCCAGAGCAATTAAGTATGGCAGCGGGTGTTTGATTGTGTCACCCAGCCCCATCTGCCTCTCTGTCCACCTGCATGTGGCAGAAGGCAAAGTGGATTAAAAGGGGATAATGTTCTTAAACTACACCGCACAGCTCTGTTGCTGTGCACAGGCAGGCTCTTGACCAAGACAGGCTTTATAAAGAGGTTAAAGCCCGCTGTTACAACTGAAACGTGAGGAAGGAGACGACTGGACGGTGGTTTCCCAGCCTCCGTAACTTCACCAGACGGAAAAACGAACCATGAAATAGCTGCAAACTGCGTCGGAGAACAGCCTCTAAAACTCTCCAACTTAGCGTGGTTTCTCTCATATTTGCACTCCTCAACTCGCGGGAATCCGTTTCAATGTCATAAAAACAAACGACACAGCCAAGACGTGACTGTTAACGGAACACGCCACCAGGTTTATTTCGTTACCATGGAAACGACTGCAGGGCAGTGATGGAGAGTCTGAAAGCAGCCAACAGTTAGTTCCTTTATCGTGGAATTGATTCAGCACTTTTACAATAGTTTGTCCATGGAAGAACTTGGCTTTTATTTTTTTTAAAACCTATTATAAAAGTAAATAGCGACGTTCAGGAAACAAAATAACCAAAGTAGATATGAATATTTGTAGCGTAGTTCTTTAATAACTTTTACTTATCTCGAATTAATTAAAAAATATTGGATACAATTGTAGAGTCCCTATATTTTTATTTATCGAAAAAGCTACATATGTTGATGTCGCTATTTGTCTCGCCACATTTTACGCTACGCTCAACCGGAAGAAGAAGAAGAAAATCGCTTGGTTGCTAGGATACAGTGAAACCCAAACAGGATCATAAATACGTCAGGTCTGGTCAGTTAAAAGTAAAAATACAACTGCAAGTAAAATTGTTATTGACCATCTCATGTTTACAAAAAAAACATCATAGAAAAATCATAGCTAACAGATTTCTAATCGTTTTTCCGTGAAACGTGTGCAGCTTCTCTGTTTAGTAGGAGCTCAAGTAAAATAAATGGATTGCAAAATAAAGGTAAGCTCTATGAGTTTGTTTGTTTCACAGGCAGATGTTATTATTAAAAAAGAAATGTTTTACTGCTTTTTTAAATCAAAACTAAACATCCTTCCTAGCTCCCAGCCAGCAGAACTAGGACAGCAATGCACTGCTCTGTGGGAAACGGCCACCTTTTGTCTGATCTTAGACCAGATTTGCGACAGCAAATCCAATCACAGACAGATAGAGTGATTAACACTCTTCACAGTGTTACAGCACAATATTCAAAGAGCACAACAAAATGATTGGGAATTGAACAGAGACTTAAAGTTGATATGATAGGACACAAAAAGATGAACGATAGGTAAAAGAGGCAACAGATTCTGTATTATTTAGGTATTTTCTACTCTGAGAATAGCAGGAGGCTCTTCTTTTGCAACTGTGCCCTGATATCGACACTCTAACCGCTCATTCATATACTGTATTTAAAGCAGAAATTGTTCCTCTCTGTAGTTACCACGGGAGCTGAAAGCCAAAGTCATGCTCTGGTGAGATCATTCTGCTTTATCATTACCTAACTTTAATGATACAATGTCTAACAGTACAATCCTCCACTGGCTGTTTATAGGACAGATGTAAGCTTCCACGACATGGAGGTTATCGAAAAAAGTCAGTCTATTCCTGATCTGGAGAGGTATATCTCTATGTGTTCAGAGAGAATATCATTTCTGACTCCTACTCACACGTGCAAAAATACACATGTCTAATTTTTCTGTTTTTGTTTTTCTCTTGGAAAGTGCATTGTGCGGCGTGTTTGGGGTTGACCTCCCTGAACCAAAGAGAGGAGTTCTCCTGGAACTGTATGTGGAGACTGTGCTTTTCTGCAGGCAGCACAGCTTCAAAAAAGAGCAAATCTCTGCACTTCTGTCCATCATCAGGTCCATCCATGAGGCCAACACAGGTGAGCAAAGTTTATGTAGTTGCTTGAGAATAAACCAGTTTTCAACACTGTTCGTAAGATTAACAGCTTCTGTTAATAGTTTCTGCTGTACATATATACTACCATCTAAGTCCAAATCCAAATGAGTATGTGAGATGTAGACAAAGCTAAAAAATGTATCTCACATGAGTTCAGACCTGAACTTATGTGATATGAGTTACATTAGTGATATGCTAAAATCTTCAAGTGTTCTGTGATTTGCAGAAACTCCTCTAAACAACATAGAACAGTGTGTCAAATACAGCAAGGAGCTTTTGCTTTGTCACTCAGTCAGGGTATGTCAAACAATCTGCACTACTTTATTGTAACAATCTCAGTTAACAATCATACATTTCCTTGAATGTAATTCTGCCTCTGGATACCTGCTCACCACAGCGGCCCCCCTTCAGCGTCAACATCTTCAGCTTCCAGGAGGTGGAGAGCATCCTGAAGTACATCCACAACAACTATTTGAGACACTACAAACTCTACAAGTATATCTTTACTCCAAAGGTAATAGTAAGAAATAATTGTCCTCTGTTTTCACTCTCTGACATTTATTTAACATTTCAAAAGAATTTTTCTAAACTATTTACTTTTGATGTTGTCTAATTTAACTTTTTGATGTCTCATTTTTCATAAAGATTTGTGTAAGATTTGTACTGACATCCATGAAATTCTAAGACTAGTATTATCTTGCTTTTTTTATATTTATTTCTAATTAAAACCCCCACTGTGATAAAGTGAATGATTGGAGAGGCTTAGCTTACCAGTAACTAAAAAAATGTAAAGAAGAAAAAAGGGATGTTCAAAATAGTTTATATCAAATTGCCGACTTCAAAGTTCTGCTGTTGCTCTGACTTATCTTTTGTGATTTATAACAGGGGAGGTTAATGCCACTCAGGTTTAAAAAAACAAACATTTTTCACTCATTTTGACCAGGTCAAACTCGATCTGTCACTGACATATTCTGGGACATCAGACCACACAGTGGAGGGCTCCTCTGCACCAGGTAATAACTGCAGGGCCTTAGCTGCACAAAAGTTGCATGTGACGGGGCAAAAAAATATATCAATCAAAGAACCAGAGAAGAGATCCAGTAAATTCCCTTATTCAGACTTTAATAATCAAATTCTTGCTATGAAAGGCTCCCCTTTAGAAAAAAAATGAGATTTTTTTTTTTTCTTAGGCTCATAAAATATATTAGTAATACTTTGAAGTACTTTAAATGCTTTCTATGTTGAAAATGCAACAGAGGAAGAAGCAGAGACAGACGAGTCTTCCGTCACAGAGCAGGATGCCGCCTCCACTGGTACGATCAGCAATCATCAAAGGATTTAATGTAACTTTAGAAAATACTTTTTTCTCATCAAGTGTGTCCTAATATGGGTGTATTTGCATCGTGTCCACATTTTCAGCTTCCACAGCAGACTTGAAGGCACTAGTAGAGCAAGAAGTCAGAAAGCAAATGAAGCTCGTGTCAGGACAACTCGATCAAACCATCAGAGAAAAAGAAAAGGCCTTACAGCTGAATGGGGCTTTAAATTCCTCACAGCCCAGCCTCAAAGCTAAGAAATAATGGAATAAGCGCCGGGATGAGACAATTCAAACGTTTGTTTTATTGTCAATAAAAGCTTTCTCTGCACAAACAGTTTTATGGTTATCTGCGCTTGTACAACAACGTACATCTCTGAAGCAGGCACTTAAAAAAAAAGGAAAAATGCTTCTTAGTAGACTGACAACTGAAATGAGTGGGGAATGGTGTGTTCACAGTCAGGGATGAATGTTTACATGCAGGGCAGGATTACACATAAAAACACTCAAGTTACCATAACTGTTTCACACAGGCCCTACAGTACTGAAGTGTAATACTGGAATATCTGTAAATCTAAGCTTTAATATAGCATCAAAGACTCAAAATAACTAATCACAGTGCTTTGATTTCCACTTCACTCGTGTAGCGCTAGGAAATGCATATTCTCCTCAACTGAAGCGAACCATTAGCAGGTCAAATCTAACACATTAGCAGTTATTAATTCAATCAGATGATTGTGCGACCATGTGCCCTCCACTATAAAGTGCACTGCAAACAGGATGATGACAAGACTGGAAGAGTTCCAAATTGTCACAACCTTGAATACGCACACAGAAAAAAGGGAATATCGAGTCATGCATGCATCTTCACTTTGTGCATGAAGGCACACCAGCGCGCTGTTCCCTGAATTACAAATCAAAGAATTAAACAGTAACTCGACACGACGAACATTGGCCTGCCGGCCCGTGCACAGGGGTTAAATAAAACAAAAAAAAGTAACATGGACAGGAATGAAGTTGACCTCTTATTAGGTTTCAAAGTCCTCCAAACCCAGCAGGACGATCTTGGCTGTGTTCTGAAAGAGGGCCGCTCGGTTCTGTTGCTCCCCTTTCTTCACCCAGTGGCCGTAGATGCGGAAGGCGCAGCCGTCGATGAGCTTGCGGACGCCCCGGAGAGAGTAAGGATCTCTGGCCAGCACGTCCCGGGTGAGTGGCCGAGCCCTTCGGTAGCGGCCATAAATCCTGATGCAGGCGAGGACGCTTACTATCAGAACCTGGGGGAATGGAGGGAGGCAGAATGTAGAGACGGTTTGCGTTAGCACGTGCCACTTGTGAAAAATAGAAAATGAAATAAAGTTTAGAGTGACCCACCCTAAACGTTTTTCTGGGACTGAAGAGGCGGACATCCTCCCTCTGGTACAGTCTGAAGAAGGGGTGTAATAAGGCCTGCTCTGCAGTGAGCCGGACACACGGCTCCACCACCAGCAGCCTGGATATCTGGGTATCGCAAGGAAAAGGATCATGCACAAAAACACAAAGTTAAGGTTAAAAAAACACACCACTTTTAATATCAAACATTGCTTCCCACATTTAGCTTGAGAGCATGTTCAGACTTAAGACGAGATCAGTGAGAATCAGTTGAAAAGATGTCAGCTCACCAGATCTTTCACAGTGTCAGACCTGTCGTCCCACTCCGGGGAGCCGAACTGATAGCGGCCCTCCATGATCATCCTCAGCATCAGCATCTGTTTGCGGTGCCAGAATGGCGGCGACCCAGCAAGCAGGGTGAAGAAGATGACGCCACACGCCCAGCTTCCAAACAGGTACAATGCAAAAGTTTAGGTGCTGTGACAATGGTGCACCACTGATCAAAGACGGGGGAGAGACTTACAGGTCAACCTCCTTGCCGTAGCCTGGGTGCATTTCATCCATGGAACATTTCAGTATTTCAGGGGCCAAATAACCAGGCGTTCCACAAAGCTCTAATTATTAGCAAAGACAGAACAGAATGGGTCTATGAGCCCTGTCTACACAAAAAATCCCAATTCTTTAGATTACCGTTGACTTTAAATGATCTGCAGTCATACCTCTGAGCTTCTCTCCAGGTTGTAGCTGCACGGAGAAACCGAAGTCGGAAAGTTTGATGTGGCCATAATCATCCAGGAGAATGTTCTCGGGTTTCAAGTCTCGGTGGACAATGTTCAAGGAGTGGAGGTACTGCACAGCCTCCAGCAGAGCTCGCATTATGGACCTGTGGAGAAACAAAACTGATACTTATTCATTTTAAATGGATTAAGTCACAAATCTATTCATCGGCCAAGACCAACACTGGATCTGTGTATTTCACGTCGACAAACTATACTGGTTCTATTAAACTTAGGAGGAAAATAATACGCAATTTAAATCAGAAGGACCCCATTAAAAAAAACTTGTGTTAAGCAGGAAAAAACATCAGTTGAATTTCTCACTGATCAGTAGAATGACTTAGCATAAAAAAACGAAGATCATCATACAGTTCTTAAGAAGAAAGTGAAGTCAACTGGGATGAATATTTAAACACTATTATACAAAATTGAAAGAATTTTGGGATATGACTGCAATCATTACATGACTAACATTATTATTTTTTCAAGCTGTGTTTTATTACAGTTCAACTGTATGTTAGCATCCTGTCAGGATAAATAAGCTCACCTGGTCTCCTTCTCACTCAAAGTCACTTTTTCTGTGAGGTAGTCAAACAGCTCTCCTCGTCTCATTCTGTTGACAGGAAAAAAACATATTGAGGCCATCTTGCAGAAGCTTAATCTGTATTAGGTTTTTACTTGTTAAACTTGACTGATTAACTGATACTATCAGAGCATGTTTAGTTTTTTTATCTTCATACTCACAGGTCGAACACCAGAAAGATGAACGTTGTGGACTCATAGGAATCAATAAGAGTGACTAAAGGGAATGAAAAATCATAATACATCATCAGTGCTTTTGAAGCTTCAAGAAAGAGAAAATATTAATAAATATTGTAGTCTTTCAAAGCAGCACTGCAACATACTGATGGAGGAGTGTCCCTTCACCATGTTGAGAACTTGGATCTCTTTCAGGGTGGAGGTTTTCACCTCCTCCAGCTGCTGGGCTGTCATCTTCTCCGCTGTGATCTCAATGATTTTCACTGCCAACTCTTGGCCAGTGTGTCGGTGAACACATCTGCGCACCACACTGCTAACACCCCTGTGGCAACACAAAAACATAGCATGTTTTCCTTATCTGACATCAAGACGAAGCAATGCACTGATAGGATGCTATTTACAGGACTCACCTGCCAATCACCTCCTTGGGGTCATACTTCTGGTAAAACTCCTTGGCCCCAACCCAGTCGGGTAATTCATCTCCAACAACGATGTCCTTGGTCATAATGAATCTATAACAACAAACTCAGTCACATGTCAGTATGCAACCGTGCAGCTTGTTTACCATTTACTGAGCAAACTCTTGATAAGGAAGTCTTTTCTTCCTTTTTGCTTCGGCTTAAAGTGAAAACCTGCACTTTGTTAGAAACGTACAAAACCCTAGGCGGTATAAAAATGTATAGCATTTTTAAAACATTTATCTCTCATAACCTTTTAGTAAGTGCGTCTTTGATGTGGCCTTGCGTCTGCACTGCAGCAGGTTCACTGACCGAACAGGAAGCTACTCACCTTCAATGTCTCGAACAACAACAACAAGGAGACGGTAAATACGAATCAATATAAGAGAGCCATGTCCACTCGAGGTATTTATCTCGAAACCATAGCTGCCAGTAATTCAGTGGCAACAGCACCGAAATAACCCAAAAGTGATAGCTCAGACCTCAGCGCTGTTTACATTCTGGTCAAATTCCTTGAGAACATTTTGTTACCGGTTATTTCCGAGGGTGACAGTACTGCCCTCGACAGGCCGGAGTGAAAATTACAAGATGTTTTTCTTTTATGCTCCAGGGTTTTTGCAATGACACAAAAAATGAGTAAATATTGCTCGTAATGTTATGGGAATTTAACAATAAAAAATTTACTTCATCAGTTTTTTATGCAAAAATGATTTGTATTAAATACGAAAAGGCACGAAGGAGGATAGTGCCCACATGGGTACGACAGTAGTCCAACTGTTTGCAGTTTTCTTTAAAACGTAGAAGAAGAACATGCGTGTCGTCGTTTCCTGTTCCTCCCCTGGATGTTCTGAATTACATTTTCAGGCGCTCCTTACGAAGGTCTGTGATAATAAGTGTTCTGCAAAAAACTGACAGTTTCTATAATTTTGTGCAATTTTGGATGTCTTTATAGAATGTGTTATATGTGGAAACATAGCCTGTGAATAAATATACCGACCACAACTCGTTAAATGCGTTTGACAACGAGCGCTGTGCAGCTAACCAATAGCTAGCATTAGCAAAGTAAGTACTAGCAAGCTCGAGTCCAGAAACGATAAACTCACATAAACGATATTTTTTTAGGCACCAGTTTAGATAAGTTTTAAATCGGCCTTACTCAGCCAAGATTACATGGTATCGCTAAACGAGCTGTAATTTAATCCGTAAGGAACAGTGGTTCTGTGCTCTTAGAAAAAGCTAAATGCTGCCACAAACTGTCATTGAATAATCTTTTTTCATATTTGTGTGCTAATCTATTTATGCTGCTCTAATGCAAATTTTACATGTCCTGTTTGATTTTTTGTAGGAGAAGGCAAGATGTCAGGCGCTGGGGGAGGAAAGCGTCCCTCGGGAGGGGATAGTCCCCCTGGTCCACCGGAGAAGAAAAGCAAGAAGGAGGAGAAGACCACCACCACCCTTATTGAACCCATACGTATAGCAGGAGTGTCCTCCACGGTCAGTCGCTGTTCTCACTTAGCCATTTGTTGTCCATTTGTAACAGCAGTTTAATATTGCCTTACAATATTTAGGAGCTGGAATAATCCTGATTGTGATTTCTATTATTGTTTAATACAGGAAGAGATGGACATGAAGGTGCTCCAGTTCAAGAACAAAAAGCTGTGCGAGCGCCTGGAGCAGAGGCAGGCAATGGAGGATGAGTTAAGAGAGAAAATTGAAAAGCTTGAGAAGAGACAAGCCACTGATGACACCACGCTCCTGATTGTCAATCGCTACTGGTCACAGGTACAATATTGATAGCATTGTGGTAATAAAAAAAAAAGAAACGTCTAACAGAACAGATTTACACCCAGTGGTCACTGCATTGTTTACATTATACTTTTATGTTCGTATATAAATATTTCTCTTCGTATTTGAGGATGTTGATATGAACTTTTTTAAGCATGTTGAATCATAGTAATGTACAAATCATGTATGGCATCTCTGTCAACAGGATTAAAACCAAATCTTCGTTTCTCTCATTTGCAGCTAGAGGAGAGTGTGCATGTTCTGCGCAAATGTATTGAGCCTGAAGCCCCATCAGCATCTGCCCCTGCCCCGCCTACGGCACCTCTCCCTGACCCCACACCAATGGGAGATGATGGTGTCAATATGGCTTCACCGGGTTCCATTGTGCCTCCTCCTCCTCCTCCTCCACCAGAAGGCCAAGGTGAGGCTGAGCTGAACATTCAGCCGCCGGCAGAGTGTCAAGAAGAGCGGCAAGAGGAGCAGAAGCCGCCGCCCCCACCCACTGGGTCAGACGAGTTAATGACGCCAACAGAGCCTTCACAGGATTCATTACCAGGTGTAGTGCATTGAAAGTAGAAAAATAAACCTTAGTTTTATTATTCCATTTGATCTCTTAGATTTATTTAAAGTTATTATACTAGCAGTTATAATTCTGACATCCTTATTAGCATCTTAGTACGTAGTCTTAACAGTTTCCTTGTATCTTCAGATGGATCAGAACCTCCTCTTCCCCTAAGTGAAAACGCCAAGGGGTTCTTAACCACGTTGGAGCAGAGCAGCGAAGAGGAACTAACCTTACACCTACAGGACCGCATGCAGTTTAGCAAAGAGGCCATTGCCCACTTGGTCTGCGTCTTCGACAGACTGCACAGTGGCATTGACGACATGTGTAGGTTCGTCAAGGCTGCAGGTAACTGATGTTCCATTACATGCATAGACGTTCATTCATTAACACTCATTTAGTTCAAGAATTGCATTGATTTCACATTTACTTGAAGCCTCAAGATTAATTGCTGCCACTGACTGAGCATCTTAAAGTATGTCTTTACTACCTGTGAACAGACTTTAAATGTGAGCAGTGTTTTTTTAAATTTTTAAAAAAAATTTTACTCCTGCAACACCCACTCTGATTTCAACAACTGTACTTACAGTATCTGTACTTTATTGTTAGCGTGTGACAGCGACGGGCAGTCTGACATCGGCCTGAACCAAACGCTTGTGGACGAGAATACACGACTACGAGACCTCGCCATGCTCCTTCAGGGACGACACCACAAGATGTCTTTGGAGGTACGATGTTATGAGCTTAAGTGTTTGCAAATATGGGTATGAAAAGATGTTGACTGATATGGAAATTTTGAATGTACAATATTTTAGTTGATACATAAGTGATGATTTTTAAAAAATCCTTAAATTTCCTAAATTAGTACAATGAGTTGGTGGATAAAGTGACCAGTGCAGAGACAAAGGTGTCTGAAATGGAGACAACGGTGGAGGACCTTCAGTGGGACATAGAGAAACTTCGCAATAGGGAACAGAAGCTCAACAAACATCTAGCGGAGGCAATGGAGCAGGTATGATGTTTGTCGTAAACTTTTTGTCTTTGCTGCTTTCTTTCATTTGACTTTATGCCTTTCTTATTGTCCTCAATATATAGCTGGTAGTTGATTTAATATATCTGAATATGAGATTGGAACACAGTGACACAGTAATAGGTCGACTGTGATATTTAAACCAATTTGCATGTTTTTTTATTGAGCCTGTCCTTTAAAGATTTACATCCATCCATCCATCCATCCATTCTCCTCCGCTTATCCGGGGTCGGGTCGCGGGGGCAGCAGCCGGAGCAGGGAAATCCAGACTTCCCTCTCCCCGGCCACTTCGGCCAGCTCCTCCGGGGGGATCCCGAGGCGTTCCCAGGCCAGCCGGGACACATAGTCCCTCCAGCGGGTCCTGGGTCTTCCTCTGGGCCTTCTCCCGGTGGGACGAGCCCGGAGCACCTCCCCAGGGAGGCGACCAGGAGGCATCCTGATCAGATGCCCGAGCCACCTCAACTGGCTCCTCTCCACGTGGAGGAGCAGCGGCTCTACTCCGAGCCCCTCCCGGATGGCCGAGCTTCTCACCCTATCTCTAAGGGAGAGCCCAGCCACCCTGCGGAGGAAACTCATTTCGGCCGCTTGTATCCGCGATCTCGTTCTTTCGGTCACTACCCAAAGCTCGTGACCATAGACGAGGGTGGGAACGTAGATCGACCGATAAATTGAGAGCTTCGCCTTTAAGCTCAGCTCTCTCTTCATCACGACAGACCGGTACAGCGCCCGCATTACTGCAGACGCCGCACCGATCCGCCTATCGATCTCACGCTCCCTACCCCCATTCGCAAACAAGACCCCGAGATACTTGAACTCCTCCACTTGGGGAAGGACGTCCGCTCCGACCCGGAGAAGGCACTCTACCCTTTTCCGGTGAGAGACCATGGTCTCGGACTTGGAGGCACTGATCCTCATCCCAGCCGCTTCGCACTCGGCTGCAAACCGCTCCAGTGAGAGCTGTAGGTCCCGACTTGATGGAGCCAACAGGACCACATCATCCACAAAAAGCAGAGATGCGACCCTAAGGCCACCAAGACTGACACCCTCAACACCTCGGCTGCGCCTAGAAATCCTGTCCATAAAAGTTATGAACAGGACCGGAGACATAGGGCAACCTTGGCGGAGTCCAACTCCCACCGGAAACGAGTCCGACTTACTACCGGCAATGCGAACCAGACTCTGACTCCGGTCGTACAGGGACCGAACGGCCCGTAACAAGGGGCCAGGTACCCCATACTCCCGGAGCACCCCCCACAGGATACCCCGAGGGACACGGTCGAACGCCTTCTCCAAGTCCACAAAACACATGTGGACTGGTTGAGCGAACTCCCATGCACCCTCTAGGACCCCGCTGAGGGTATAGAGCTGGTCCAGCGTTCCACGGCCAGGACGAAAACCACCCTGCTCCTCCTCGATCCGAGGCTCGACTATCCGACGGACCCTCCTCCCCAGAACCGCTGAATAGACCTTCCCAGGGAGGCTTAAGAGTGTGATCCCCCTATAGTTGGAACACACCCTTCGGTCCCCCTTTTTAAATAGGGGGACCACCACCCCAGTCTGCCAATCCAGCGGGACTGCCCCTGATGTCCACGCGATGTTGCAGAGTCGCGTTAGCCAACGCAGCCCCACAACATCCAAAGCCTTAAGGAACTCCGGCCGGATCTCATCCACCCCCGGGGCCTTGCCACCGCGGAGCTTTTTGACTGCCTCGGTGACTTCAGCCCCGGAGATTAGAGATCCAAACTCCGGATCCCCAGGCTCTGCCCCTCCAACGGAGGACGCGCCAGTGGGATTGAGGAGGTCCTCGAAGTACTCCGCCCACCGACCCACAACGTCACAAGTTGAGGTCAACAGCACACCATCCCCACTGTAAACAGTGTTGGTGGGGCACTGCTTCCCCCCCCTGAGACGCCGGATGGTGGACCAGAATCGCCTCGAGGCCGTACGGAAGTCTTTTTCCATGGCCTCCCCAAACTCCTCCCACGCCCGGGTTTTTGCCTCGGCGACCACCCGAGCCGCACGTCGCTTGGACTGCCGGTACCCATCGGCTGCCTCCGGAGTCCCACAGGCCAAAAAGGCCCGATAGGACTCCTTCTTCAGCCTGACGGCATCCCTCACCGCCGGTGTCCACCAGCGGGTTCGAGGGTTGCCGCCACGACAGGCACCGACAGCCCTGCGACCGCAGCTCTGGGAGGCCGCGTCATTGATGGAGGCGCGGAACACATTTACATTAATAGTGAAAATAGTAATCATGTTTTTTGCATGATTCTTCTCCCCTCAACAGTTTTTTTTGTGAAATTGAAGTTTAAATAGCTCGGTTATGGTCATGTTTCATTGAACTTTTATCGTCTTTTTAAAAGATGTTGATATTAATATGGTAACAGCTTATTTTTTAAATTTGTTTAAAAATCTTGTTGAGGGGTTTCTTCTTCATTTAATGTGTGTTCTGCTTTGACTGAGCAGCTGAAGTCTGGCTACAGCAGCACAGGGAGCTCAGGTGGACTAGCTGGTGGCCAGATAACTCTGAACATTCAGAAGGTGAGAAGAAGGGTTTTTATTAGTAATGTATGTGACTTTGCTAAAAAATGTGAAAGGGCTTTTGTTTCGTGCACGCAATTAAGTCTTTGTTGTTGTTTTAGTTTGAAAGTCTAAATGCAGAGTTGGAACACAACCAGGAGTTGGCCAATAACCGAATGGCGGAGTTGGAAAAACTGCAGGTGGAGCTCCAGGAGGCTGTGAGAGAGAGTGAAAAGCTCAAGGTAAAGATGTTCCTTTGCTGCATCTTTTCAACAGTAATCCAATTTCGTTTAATGATGTTTGATTAATTTTTTTTATTATGTGAAAACTTTGCGTGTAATATAGGACTATATGGTGTTTATTGCTTGTTTCTCTATATTTACTAATTTTACTAATTTTTTTTAGATGGATTTGCGCAATATTCCAGAAGAGGTTGTGAAGGAAACCTTAGAGTACAAGTGTCTGCAGTCTCAGTTCTCACTGCTGTATAATGAATCTCTTGGGGTAAAAACCCAGCTGGATGAAGCCCGGGCTCTCCTGCTCACTGCAAAGAACGCCCACCTCCGCCAGATTGAGCACATGGAGGTGAGTTTGCAAGGGTTTGTTTGTAGCACTGAGTAAATGCAACGCCAGCGTGAAAGTCCCACTTTATGAATATGTAGAAGTGGTTTTCCACATTTTCTTTTTTTCAACAGTTGATTTTTATGATCCATGAATTTAAACACTTGTGTTTTATTACAACTGCTTAGCAACACGGTCAACAGTGTTTTCCCCTATTTTTAGAGTGATGAGCTGTCCCTTCAGAAGAAGCTCCGAACTGAGGTGATCCAACTGGAAGATACTTTGGCTCAGGTCCGAAAAGAGTACGAGATGCTGCGCATCGAGTTTGAACAAAACCTGGCCGCTAATGAACAAGCAGGTACACCGTTTTTTTTCCCCTTTTAGCAGGAAGTACACAAAGAATGAGCACAAAGTTGTTACTCCTGCCATTTATACAAAATGTTTCCTTCTTTGTAAAATGTAGTAGATTGAAACCTGAATCTGTTCAATTTTATTAAGACCTTATATAATCTGCAGGCACGGTAGAGATGCAAGCGGCTCAGAATCCTGATGATGAATGAGTCTGAATCAAATCGCACCGTAAGTGCATCCTGTCTTAAACTTTCTTTTCTCACCAAGGACCAATTAACAGGGAGATGCGGCACTTAATCAGCAGTCTTCAAAACCACAATCTTCAACTGAAGGGCGATGTGCAGCGCTACAAGAGGAAGCTGCGGGAAACACAGATGGAGATCAATAAGGTAGACAAAGTGGCCATGAATGTATTGTTGCTTGGAGAGGGCCGCTCAGTAATGGTGATGAGAATTCCCCACAATTTGACTTGCTTTAGCAGCTCCGTTGTCAGAGTGGAGACGCAGGGGTTTTGATTCTAGAGGAGACGACGAATGACAGCATCGACGTGAAGAAGGAGGAGGATGAAGACCACGAGGAGGAGGAAGAGAGGAGGAAGGAACTGGAGAGACAGCGGGCCCGGGAGAGAGAGCGCGAGAGGGAGGCCGAGCGAGAACGAGAGAGGGAGCGGGAGAGGGAGAGGCAGCGCAGCGACGAGATGAAGAGGAAGGACTCGGATACGCTAAAGATGCTCAGAGTGGAGCTGAAGTACGTCCCACTGCCCCTCCACTGTACCTGACATGTACATTTTTAAACTAGTTGACAGTTCGGACTGGACTGGCCATCTGAATCCTGTAAAGCTCGTTTAGTTGACTTAAAATGTGTAATGAGACCTTGTGCAGGTATGTAATGTTGGCGTAGCCATCTCGCCACAAAAGGTTTTAAGAAAGAACTCATACTCTGTTTTGTTCCAAAGTTAAAGTGCTAATAAATATCGGCCTACTTTCCTCACATCAGCTTATAAAACTACATTTTAAAAAAAATTAAAAATTTTTACTGCCCTGCTTCTCTCTTTACATTTTCAGAAAAGCCCAGGAGTCACAGAAAGAGATGAAGCTGCTTTTGGACATGTATAAATCGGCTCCGAAAGAGCAAAGGGACAAAGTGCAGCTAATGGCAGCTGAGCGCAAATCTAAAGCAGAGGTTGGCTGTGACCTCATTCTTTATTCCTTCTTCTTTTGTCCTTTACATACAAGTGAAGGTTGAATTCCCAATTTTTGTTTTCAATGGTTCAGGTTGAGGACCTGAGGATGCGAGTGCGGGACCTGGAGGAGAGGGAGAAGAAGGAGAGCAAGAAGCTGGCCGATGAAGATGCTCTCAGAAAGATCCGTGTGGCTGAAGAGACCATCGAGCATCTGCAGAAGAAGCTTGCAGCGACAAAGCAGGTACCTTCGTGCAGCGCATTCACCAATGTGTCAGCTTTATCCACTTAGGAGAATCCTGTTTATTCCGCCTTTAAAGCAGCATAGTAAAGTGATTAAAGATGTTTGTAGGAAGGACATTTTACAGTTGCTGATGGCAGTATACTGACATGCTCTTCGACTCTGAACGCATCAGTAAGAAAATGAGTATACCATCAGCCCTGTATGCACGTTCCGGGACTTCACCCGTGATGTGTAGAAACAAGCAGCTGTGTTTTAAGTGAAACTATTGAGCATCACATTTGCCTAAGAAAGAAGTTCTCCTAATCTTACACGAACTGAAAAGGGAACTGAAAGCCGACGCAGAGAGCCTTGATGTGTCCAGCTGAGCGTATTGATCGATGACCACCTCATATCTTGAGGTGCCACACGATCACTAATGGCTGTAATGCCTTTGGCATATTCAGGCCTTTTTTGGGCATACTTTGTAAAATTAGTTATGCTTCCAAATCCTGTTTTGGTGCAGAATGGGGAAATGACTATTCTGAAACACTTGCTCCAGTCTAAATGAGGCTCAGTTGTACATTTACAGAGTAAAATCATTATACAGCAAATCAGCCTGAACACATTATCATCTCTGTATTTCCTTTACTAGCAACAAAACAAGAGGGGAAAATATCAATAAAAAAAAAAGGATGAGGCCAATTTAAAAAGCAGTACAAACCAGAAAACAAGGCAGAAACCAGTTTGGATGGTAATGGTGAGATCTTCAGTATAATCCTATCTGAAGACACTAACTTGTAAATCGAGGAATGTTAATAATATTATTAACTCCATCAGAGGCTTTTTGGCTCGCATGAATTGCGTTGTGTTCGCACGTCGCTAAACAGGGTGAGATTTTCCACGTCAGGTTTGAACTGCAGCAGATGTTGAGATGCGATCTGCCCGGAGCTCCTCATGCTTGGGAGGTCTTGCAGAACTTCATTAACAGAATGTAAAAAACCAGCTTTGACAGATGAAACATAACTAAGCTTTCCCTTTTTACCTTTTATTCTGAGTGACTGCAATGGAGGCAGAGGTGTTGATTTGTTTGAGTCCTTTTTGTCTGCCAAAACCACCCAATAAATGGTCTACATGTGAGTTAATGTGAGCTGTCTTTACGGGCCCCTGTTAGTTCATAAATGGGCGGCTTGAGCAAAAATGTACAAATTCAGTTGAGTAAATTTAGTTTATGTGGATTGTGTAAAACGGAACAGGTGTGTTTGCAAAGGGTGGCTCTGTTTCCAGATAAATTCCAAATTAAATGACTCCGGCTTGGGCCTGCTGAGCGTTAGAAAAAGGGATCGCTATCTCTGTTTAGGCATAACCCATAAAAACCTTCAATCTGCAAACTGGACTAAGCCACAGTTGTTTGTTCACATGCGCAGAGACACAGTGCAGGACAGATTTACTCACTAAAAATGAGACTTCTTAAACTGCATATTCTCTGTATGAATGCTGAGAAATCAACAACTTCCCTCAATGATGTAGTTTTCTGTAGCAGCAGACCTGCCTGCCTTTTTTTGGCCCGAATCACTGATACATATTTGTGACTTGAGGAGGAGGAAGCCCTGTTGAGTGAGATGGACGTAACCGGACAGGCCTTTGAAGACATGCAGGAGCAGAACAGCCGGCTGCTGCAGCAGTTGCGGGAAAAGGACGATGCCAATTTCAAGCTGATGAGTGAGCGGATAAAATCCAACCAGATCTACAAGCTGCTGAAGGAGGAGAAGGAGGAGCTGGCTGACCAAGTTCTCATATTCAAAACCAAGGTGAGGTGCAGAGTCTTAACCTGGATGAAGCGACAGCCCGGTGTACATCAGGGCAGCAAAGCAGCTTCTGGTTTCTGCTGCTGGCTCTTCTAGGTGGATGCCCAGCTGCTGGTGGTCCAAAAGCTGGAGGAAAAAGAGGGAGTGCTGCAGAGTACACTGGCTGCTCTGGAGAAGGAGCTGGCTGTCAGAACACAAGCATTAGAGCTCAACAAAAGAAAGGTGAGAGGAACCATAGAGCATACTCGATACTCCTCTATCCCCTGATTTCTGATACCAGTATGAACAAATATTCATTCCTCCACTTCGTCACAACACAAACAATATAGGAAATGCGACTTGTATACATAGAAAACTTCTTTTGAATTTTTTGTATTAATCATCGTCATTGTTACACATCAGGACGTTTATCATCAGAAAATAGAATTGGCTGCTTTCTGCGCTCAAACCGTTTCAAATCAGTTGAGAAATCCAACAGCTTACAATATGGAAACTAAGCGCAATTTGCTGTGAAAGGAGAAAGTCCCAGTGTAAATAGTGAGGCTCCAAATGTCTCATCACTAATGCTCACAGTACCACCACATTACCATTCAGGAATCTCCTCACTGTTCCGGCTTCCTTCCCCTCTGCAGGCGGTGGAGGCGGCGCAGCTGGCAGAAGACCTGAAGGTGCAGCTGGAGCACACGCAGGCCAAGCTGAAGGAGATCCAGGTCTCTGTGGCGGAGAACCGCACCGCCCGGGAGAGGGAAAGCAGCAACCTTAAACGAGCACAGGTATGCTGCATCCCATTACCGAGCATATCGCTCCACATCTGCAACGAATGGCTGCCAAGGCTCTGATTTATTGCATTTGCTTTCAGTTAAAATGTTTAGCCGCACAGCTAACAGGTTCCATCCTCTTGCTCTTTCCAGGAGGAGCTTTCCCGCCTGCGACGGAAGCTGGAGAAGCAGAAGAAGGTGGAGGTGTACTCTGATGCAGATGAGATCCTCCAAGAAGAGATAAATCAGTACAAGGTGAAAATGTGTGTTTTTATTAACCCCTCTGTGCCAGGAAAAGTACACAGACACCAGCGGACTCTTAGGGAAGTGTAAAATGGACTGTTTCAGGCAGACCACTTTACTATGGTGGGAAAACAGGCCTGTGAGTAATGCAGCATTCCACAGCTTTGTAATTGTCCTAATTGCCCAGTAGTGGCAGTTTTATGTTTAATAGCATGGATCATAAAGTGATGTCAGATCTCCTCAGAAAGATTGCGATCCCTTTGTGCTGGAGGGACCTGGAAAACTGCACTTGTTACACCCTCGAACGCTGCTGCTCAAGAAATGGAGGTAATAAAACGGTTAGCAAGTCATTAATGGCCCACACGCATGTATTTGTGTCTCCTCAGGCCAAGCTGCGTTGCCCCTGCTGCAACACGCGAGACAAGGAGACCGTTCTCACCAAGTGTTTCCACGTTTTCTGCTACGAATGTCTTAAGATGCGTTACGACACCCGACAGAGGAAGTGCCCCAAGTGCAACTGTGCCTTTGGCGCCAACGACTTTCACCGCATCTACATCACCTAAGTCACATAGAACCCAAGGAGATGATGATGCAAATGTAGACGGAACCAAAGGAGGGGGGAAAAATAGACGTCAAGCAGGCGAACTTGAGATTTATTCAAAGAGGCAGACATTTGGGGGATCTCATGGCTGTATCCCAGTTTTAATCTCTTTGGAAAGACTTGTTTTATCACCTTTTTTGCCATTGATGACCAAACATAGTGATATATCTCAATGAGAGTGTTGTGACGTAGTTAATAAATGCAGATGTTTGTGCACACACTGATATTCTTACATGTTGAGCTGCTCCGAGCTGTTTTTATCTTTGCTGTTCTCATCAATGTCACAGATCCTCTCTTTGAACAAACTGGGCCAACTTTTAAAGCTCCTTAATGTATCGGAAAAACTGTACT